>VUQR01025255.1:14354-28058 GCA_015108515.1 Hemichromis elongatus | reverse complement strand
CAGCAAACATTATAATGGCTTCACAGTATTGTGTTAACCGTACTAAATTAACTGCTCTGATGTGTCTTGACTCAGTAAAACTGAATTAAAATGAAATCGTATCCTCAAAGGCTGCACAGTAATATAACAGTCACAGCGCTGCTGCAGTTATGTCCAGTCTACTGTGCTGACCGAAGTCAATAAAACTTCCTTCAGATGTATTAAAAGGCTTTTAATAGAAAACATCTGCACAGGAAACATTTTGTTTAAAAAAAAAAAAAAATACAAAACACACCTTCTTTGCGACCTTGGTGCTGTTTTAATCCCACAGCTGCTGTTGAATTACTTTATATTTATTGTGAAGAATCCACTTTGTGTTTCCAAGTTTTGCTCGGTAACGCAAATGCCAAATCAGCCAATCCCCAATTTGATAAATCAGTCAGTGTCAGCAGCTCACTGTATTTAGGCATGTAGACTTGCTGAATGTCAAACTAAGCAGAGAGGACGGGCTAAGTGACTTTTACTCTGGCATCCTTGCTGGTGCCAGAGTCTTTCTGAAACTAACAGGGATTTTCCTGCACAGCCATCTCTAGGACTCCAGCGGGATCACACAGCATGCCACAAGGCTCAAGTCACCTCGAACTGGTTTCTTGAACCTGACAATGACTTCACTGTATGTAGATCGCCTCCACAGTCATCACAGTCATCACAGTCTAGCAGAGCATGTTGCATTGTGGATGTGCAGACAACGGGATCCGCAGTAACTGTGTGAAATCTCTGAAGATTTTTCCAGCACCTCGTTGAATCTGATCTTAAATCTGTAGCAAACAGCTGAGGCATTTTTCTGAAGGCAAAAGGGATAGTAGCAAGGTAACTAAAGAACTGGGTGTAAATCATTAGTCTCCTAGTAACTGCTAGCTGGTTTATACACATTCATTCATTCATTAATTCATCAGTGGAGGATAAACTTTATCTCTTTAGGAAGCTCGAGATAAAGTATCAGTTTTCACAGTTGAATTTCATCTAATTGCAACATTAATTATCCGGCACGTTGTCCCGGCTGTCTGTGTTGGATTGACAGTGAATGGCAATCGGAGAAAAATACATATGTGTTGTTTCACATCTTAAAAAGGTGAAGTAAACTCACTGTGTACCTGCAGCAGGCTTCTTCGCTTTCTTCTTCTTAAGTCAGAGGTCACACTGTGGCAGCAGTAGGTCATTTCCTTTTTCATATGAGAAGGAGAGTGTTGTTATTAACACAGGAAGCCCCACGCCTGCTTCTCAGGGTGTGGTGTGTGTGTGTGTGTGTGTGTGTGTGTGCGCACGTTTGTATTTAAAGTATGAAGACTTGTAGCTTTTAGGAATGCCCCCATAAACAGGATTAACGGTCTAATGCATCTGTAATGGGTTCTTGTGAAATAATCCAGAGCTTAAATATTGCAGTTGATTGGGAGTGCCTTGTTATTGTTTAGTAGCATCAGGGTCTCGGGATGGAGATCATTTAAAATCTTTCATTATGCATTAAACCTCGAATAAAATGCAAAACTGTGGGAGATTTGACATCAGAGGGCTTAGAAAAGATATGGACTGTGATTTGCTCATTTAAACAGCAGGTTAAGTTTCCCCTTACTGGTTTAAATGTAGCCTTGAGCCACGTTCACGTCATATCTGAGTTACCAAATGAATTATTTTCTTTCTTTTCATGTTGAAATGCAAATAATAACTGCAGCGGAAATTTGAAACTTGTTTGCTTTATTTTCTTTAAAAACAATATGTTTTGGAAAAAGTCCAGCGGTGTTTGATAAATGCACGTTCGTGGTCGTGTTAATCAGCAGCTGAAAATCAAACCCCAGAAAGTGGTGCGCAGGTGGATTTGGTTCCCCACTGCTGTCTCATCCTGCAAGTTGAACATGGAGGGTATCTACAGTAGTAATAACCTTAGTCAGACAGTGGCTCCTGAAATATCAATGACGAACTTTGTAAAGTCAGTTGAATGAGCTGGATGGATCGTCCCTGGAAATAAGCTCATTGTCAGCGATACTGGATCCTGCCTTTTCACTCAGTATTGCACAGATGCCCAGTCCAAACATTGCATCGCTGCATCCCTAAACTATATTGTTGCCATAGTAGTTTAACATGTCCATCCACCCAGGGTGTAAGATTTTAACAGGTGCCATCAACAAAGCAAGAAACTTGAGAAATGGTCACGGCTGCGTCTGTGTGAACACTCTGTCAGGCCTGAGCGCTGGTATTGATGGTATTAGTGAAAGGAAGATCTATGTATGTCATGGGCTAAATGTCCTCAGGCCTGCATCATCACTTGTGTCACCTTACATGGCCTCACATATAGATACATTCCAATGTAACCTGACAGATGTGTGTCTGTAGGATCGACATGTCCTTAATCTGTCCCTGTGTGTGTCGTGGTTTATTGTAGGTCACCTCAGCTTTGAACGCATTACAGTTTCCACAGTGTTGTTTTGAGGATTAATAAGAGCATTAATGGTGTTGAACGCACCTTACGCTCACACTCACACATACGCACTGCCAGTAATAGCTTTGTGTTGTTGTGAGTTGAGTCAGCTTGCTGCCGTTTGCTCGCCGGATGAAAGCAGGACCGGCGGGCTCTTTGTTTCTTATTCAGTGTTTTAAATAGCACTTCCTGTGACTGTGCGATCCATGATGCAATGCATGCTATGTGCGCCTGATGCCCAGATGCAGCTGTGATTTTCTTTTTTTCTTTTTGTTTTTTAAATTGATGAAACCCTGCTGCATCTGTGTCTCAGAAGAGCTGTTTGTGCAGTAAGGTGTATGTGGAGCCCAGTGGGCTTCAAACACAGTCAGTAAAGTTGGCGCATTTTCATTGTTTTTTTATTTTTGTAGACATTTTTTGACAGAAAAATATATCTGTTCCTGTGTATCATAGTTAAATTAAGGGACAGAACTTGATTGACGGTCATGTTTTTTCACTGCATTTTTCTGCATATTTCTTAGTCTTCTAAATCGGGGTTCCCAGCTGTCATTGGGTGAAAAACAGTCATCACCATCTTAGCAACATTAGCATGTTGGCAAAAGCTAATTGCTATATTATTAGTATATGATGTGACATTTCCTTTACACAAGCTGAGCTAAGCCTTAAATAATGAGCTGGCAGTTCAATACATTTCTGGTTTATTTATATAGCACCAACATCACAACAAGGTGCTTTATATTGTAAGGGAAAGGCCGTACAGTATTCTAAGGAGGCCCTGACAATCAACAGACCCCCTGTGAGAAAGCACTCGGTGACAGTGGGAAGGAAAAAAATACCTTTTAACAGGAAGAATCAGGGTCACGGAGGGGCAGCCATCTGTCGTGACGAAAGACAAAAGAAACATTCACAGGTAGAAAAGAGACTGATTAAGACTTCATTCTCTCAACAGTCACTTGTTATGGCAGTCGTTATATGTTTCCTAATATTAGCACATGACTGGTCCAGAAGCATTTTTTAAATTGACAAGTGTCTGCACTCATTCTTGTGGACATCCACACATATGTATTCTTTCATGTTGACGTCGAGTTTTTCCCACATACATGCTTACTGTAACTTTCTGCAACCAGTTCAGCTCCCTCCACAAATAAAGAACAGAGCTGCCGTGGGATGATTTGCTGCTTTGCTCTGTTAAATATCAAATAAAGGAATTCCAGATTATTCCTGGTTGTTAGGCACTACCTCTCTTGTTTGACAACTCTGGAACATTAGTATGACAAAACAAAAAACGGGGACGAGGTCTATGCTCATAGTCTTCCTGGGTATTAATTGAACACCATGACTATAAATACTGAATACAAAAGTACAACACGGCTTTTTCCCGATGGTTTCCATCAGAGGAAATGAACTCCTGTGCTGTTCTTGCACCATTAACAAAACAAAATGTGTTTTTCAAGAGGCTGAGAGTTCAGCCTCGGCAGAACAATGTGGAATAATTGCACTGACATTTCTTGGCCTTATTGGGTTGCTGATAACTGAAGTTGATATTATTGTTGCTGAGTTATGGCAGGAAGTGATGTCACCAGTGCTGGCTTGAGCAGCTGACCTGAGTCCTCGTGTCAAATGCTGACTTCCTTGAGTCTGACGTCAGTCGTACCTCAGATTCAAGGTCCTCTGCTGATGTGTCTGCGGTGCTCCATGTTACAAGGCGCTGCTTTGTTTGCAGAAAGAGAGAAGTTAGTCCATGCAAGTCAAAATCTGCATGATATGTGTTATTGTTAGGTGTGTCATAAACTGGCAAGTAGGTTTGTAGTGCATTGCAGCATATTTTTGTAGGCCTAGCTTGACAGAGTGCTTACAAAGTTGTATATCGTACTGAAATATATTTAATTACCTCATAAGCAATGTTTTAGAGAGAGACTGTAACATCAACAGCAAATGAAACACAGCCCGGTTTATCCTTCTGTCATCAAATTACTAAAATTGAGGGTTATTAATATGTTACCATAGTTTTAGTGAAAACTACAGCGTATAAAACATTGATGGAGGCACTATGAGGTCACCCACTGATTTGTGGACTGTTTGGGCTGTCGCAGCCTTGGCCCTTTGAAACCTGACACAACGAATGAGGGTGAAACTGACTAAGAAACCAAAGTCACTGTGCACGCCATGTCTTAAAACATGACATCGCCGTCTGTTGTACTCAGGGCCGTAATGTACAAAAATGAAAACCAATTTAAACTAACAACTTGGAATATGTTTCGTGAGTTTATGGAGGAGTTGAACTATTTTCTCAGACTTCCATACAGTCAGACTGTAGAGAGAAAAGAGACATATTGGATTCATTTTCAGACCGTTTTATGAGTCTGTGGTGCTGCCAGTGATTGTATTAATTAAAATATCCTCCAACTTATTTTAGGTTTTTATTACATCAAACACACCCAATGCAAATCAAACGGTTCTATTTAAAGAACTTTAATATTTCTTTCAACTACACTAAATATTTTAATATTACAGCAACAACACAATATTTTTCATCTGGAATATATTCAAATAAAATATCTGGTGAAATTTTGAATTCCAAGAGTCTCACAGTTCGGCGTAGCTGTCACTTTCTTCTTCTTCTTTTTGTTATGTGCTGTTTCGGCTTGTAAATTTCAATGGCACATGTCATTAAATTTAAATTTTCCATGGTTCTGTGATATGTGTATGAAAATGTAATAATGTGATCAAATATTGACTTGTATGAAATGATTTGTATTTGGCCCCAAAATTGCTACTATTGTTTCTTTTATTATTATAATGTGCCCTTTAATTCTTCTACATGTTGTTTTTCTGTTTCCATTGCAGACCTGTCAAAAAACCGATTAACCGATGTCCCCTCAGAGGTGTGCCATCTGGTTGCCTTGGAAACACTAAACCTGTACCACAACTGCATCAAGTCCATCCCAGACAGCATCATCACCCTGCAGTCGCTCACCTCCTTAAACCTCAGGTACACACAGTGACACGCTTGGTGTCACTGCTGTTTTACGATATGGGACATTTTTCTGCAGCAGTGACTGAGGGAGTGAAACCACCTACTGTATAGTAATGTAGACATTAAACAGCACCGTTTTTGCATAAATGCAGTTGAATAATATGATGTTGTATAATTTTAGCATATTTTAAATACTTGGAGTTTTACATCCACTGATGCTGCATCACAACTCTTGAGCTGCATGCTTTGATTTCTGAAAGGCTCCTGATACTGTGGTTCCTTTTCTCTCATACACTAAAATACAATAACTATGCAGTGTATAGTGTTTTAAATGATGTGAAAATGACATCCAGAATTCTTTATTTTGGCTAAGAGGCAACCACAGCATGTGTGTGCTGTGTATACTCAGTAGTGCCTCTGCTGGTCAGAGCAACATTGTTTCTGTTTTTGTTTTGTTGGTCAACATTGGGGTTCTAGTAAAGCTTAAAACTCTTCTACCAAATACAGTTCTGTTCTTTTTGTTGTTGTTGTTGTTTTTTAGGATAGTTGTGGGTTATTTTATTTTTAATGTAAGATTAAGCAGAATTTTTTGTTTAGTCCAAACTACAATTCCTGGTGGTGACATAGTGTCTAAAAGCCCCTCCCCCACTGTCTTTGCTGCTCATTTCTAACTTTACATGATATTCAGATGCGCTTAATGCTGTGTGAAGGTAAGGAGTGCGACATTGTGCTGCTCTTGCTGTTTCTCATTGTAGGTGAAGCTATTTTACTAATGCATCAGTTTGGACTTCAGTTTGATTTTGTCTTTTTATTCTGCTTCTTCTACCCACATGAGAATTTGACAAACAAAGAGAAAACAAATTGTGCACCGTTGTACAGTTCTGTGCATCTTGCACAACACGTGAAAAAACTAGTTCTGAGAGACCATAACCTTGTCCTTAGGGGTTAGGGTGTTGTAATTAGTTGTGACGACTAAAGAGAAGCGGTAGAGAACACATTATATCAGTGTCCTCACAATGACAGGAGGACCTGTGTGTGCTCGTGGCTCCTGTCAGATTCGTGGCAAGGCACTCTGAACACCAGCATCAGACTGAATGAGAGTGACAGAGCATAAATGAAGCAGTGTTATTGTCCTTTAATGTGAGCAGACTCTGCTATTGTGCGTCTGCTTTGGGTGGGAGGCCTTTCACTGTTGAGCCCATCTGAGCTGTTGTACTGCTGCCTGGGCTCAATGCAGGTGTCTGTGTGTGTCCGTGTTTGTGTGATGTGCCAGCAATGCTGCAGGGTGATTATTTTGCCAAGTGTCACCCCACACAGCTAGTGTTCAGTTAACTGTAAACCTCTGATACACTCGGCTCTGGTTGATCTTCACACACTGCGCTGTGCTCTGCCTTTAAAGGTCAAGGTTTGCCACTCTCTTCATTGTATCATATTGTGTCATGCTCTGCATAGACTGCAAGTGAAAGCAGCCTGCAATATTATGTGACTCTAAAAAAAACAAACACTTAACTTTTGTGATGTAAAGAACCTCCAGTGGCCACCTCTCTCCATCGGTTTGGTTTGTGCGTGGATGGAGAAGAGCTGTCAGTCACATACACTGGCAGGTTCTCAATCTTCTGGGTCATGGTGGCCTTGAAAGCTTGAACAAAAAGAGGCAACTGGATCTTTAGGTTTGTAAAGAAGTTTGATCTCTCATCCAAGAGGCTTCTTCAGCTATTAAGACAAATGGTTTCCCAGGTGTTTCACTACTAATGCTTGATTGCCCCCTGTGGATATGGTCCCGAGGGCTGTTGAGCCACTATCTGTCATATGAGTCGTCACAGTGAAGGTGGGGGGGGGAAAATGTGCGTTCATTACCATCACCAGGGTTAATGGTGCATTCCTTAAAAGTCGAAAATAAAAAATAATTGAGCTGCCATAAGCCATATGTCGCATAACGTAACACAAGAGCTCCACTGAACCACTCCTCTGACAAGAAGTCACCAAAAAAGATCTCACAGATTTTTACCTTTGCCCACCCTACCATGTGACCTACTGAGGTCACCTGAGGCAAGAAGGGAGTTCTTCATGGAACAGAGGTGGTGGCTTACAACACCATCTCTCTGCCTCCTGCAATGCAGTCTCAACATTACAGGCACTTACACCTTGCTTCAGGTACCGAAAACAAGCTGTTTTCAGGGTTGTTGTGTAAATGTGAGATTTTGGGCTTTGTTTCGAAGCTCCTGCAACTTGACATCATCCTGAAAGAATTAGAAGAAGGCAGTTTTCTCAAACCACTCTTTTCCCATGCTGCCACACTGGTCTCCTCTCCCATCATCATCTTGTTGCTTTTTGGGTCCCAGTACAATAAAATTTAACTTTTATTCTTACTTTTATTTTTTTTGTGCCTTGGCTCTGGTGCAGCTTTTGAAAAGCTTCGACTTTAGATTAAAAGTTATTGGTAAAAGCCAATGAGTAGCAGTCTGGAACACTGTGCTGCTTTGCCAGCCATTGTGTTGTCACTGAGTACATAAAAAAAAAAAAAAATGAACTGAATATGATTTAAATGTCGATGTGCTCAGTAAACAGCCAGACTGCATGAGCCCATGCTTGCAAAAACAGAAGTATGTCTGTGTTGAATATTTTTAACCACTGGAGCAAGTCTTGGTTGCAGAAAGGAAGTGTAATATCACATTTAGGCTTTAATACACACACAGACGAATAGGAAGGACACTCTGCTTCCTCTCCAGGATATTTTTAGTGTCTTTAAAGTCCAGCAGCTCGCTGGCACATCTGAAACACAAGCCTGTGGGTTTTTTTTTTATTTTTTAGCTTGTTAGTATGTTTCAAAAAGCAAGACTTATTTGTTATTGTCTTTTTCCGCCCTAAAATTTATGTCAGCTTTTGTAAATCATAACATTAAACTACAATGTGATTATTTTGAGTGCTGTTAGTACAGACCACAAATATGCATTCAAAAAGATTGACTTTGCTTGGGTGTCGAAAACAAACCCCAAATATGGACCACACAGCTGCAAATATTTTATGTACTCTCTTTCCTCACAATGTTTCCCACATGTAAAAGGAGAACAGTCCTGCTAGTGCTGCGTTAATTCTGTTGTCCTAGTTACTGCAAAAATATCTGGTTTCATCCTGTCTTAAGTTTTTGTGCAATTTAAAAGGAAAACAAAGCTGATTGATGTGCATGTGCCACGTTATATTGCTTTTAGGGTTTTGATTTTCTGATTTTCTTCCCACTCATGGGAAGATTTTGACATGGTGTTAATGTAAACATGAATGCTCCAGACCAGCAAACTGCTAACATTTCTGCTTTTATAGAGGTCCTCAACGGTGCTGATCACTCACGTCTATTTGATCATCAACACCCGGCTGCTCAAAAACATCTTAATCCCTATAGAAGCAGTAAGGGTGGACTTAGGGGTGGACTTGAGGGTAGTTTAGAGCACTACTGCGCTAACATGTAGCTACACAGAGCCACTAGCAGATCTCTACATATTTAAGTATTTTCAAAGATCTTATTTCTGGCTTTAATTAGGAATGAGTGTTTTTGAAATATTGTGGGGAATCTGTTTCATTAGTGATATGTAATTCACAAGCAAGGAGAGTTTTGTTTCAGCACATTTAAATACTGTAGCTACTTGTACCACATCCAGTCTGCAGAGAGGACGTCTGGCTGTTCCACCTCTAAAGCTTTTGCAACATCATACTATTAAAGTGTCACAGTTTTTCCCCCCGGTGTCTGAATCTGTGTGTGGACAGCTGCATAAACTTATATATACTGTATGTTTCCTGAAGGCTATTTTCAGAGCCAGAGACGGGTCTTCGCAGTCTTGTGTTGTGTGCGTGTGTGTGTGTGTGCGCGCGTGTGTGTGCGTGTCCTAAATTAAATGTAAAAACATACAAACACACTCTGACACACAGATGCAAATATAAACACACAGATAAATTCCTTGCATGTGTCTTCAGCATTACTGGGTTTCGCGTTTAATACATTCCAGCACACAAACAATTAAACACCATGAATCATTACAAAAATATTTGCAGTCACTTTATGATGGTAAGTCACTGATCGCCACTATAACATTTTGACAGCTGAACAGTTTGAGTTAAATTTTTATAATTGCTGAAATCTTTGGTGAGAAACATTCACCTGACGGCCAAAGCGCAGAACTGAAATTCACACCGAAGAACTTAGAAACTAGCTGAACAGCTTAAAAACATAGATATGAAAAACTGCCTAATGGCAAAAAAAATTTAGAGCTCGAACACATCTGAATATTAATAGCTCAAATTCATTAAATCGCTGGAAGAGGGGAATTATGTATTTTAAATGTCTGAACTCTATAATCTGTGTGTGTGTGTGTGTGTGTGTGTGTGTGAAGAAGGAGGGCTTCAAACAGAGGAGCGACATCTGTTGTATGTTTTGGGATTTCCTGGAAATTTCATATATTGAACTGGCTTCTCTCTAGCTGGCCTTCCCTGAGACAACAGACTGTTGCCCATCCATAGCATAACTTCCTCTGTGCACAGTGTTTCCTGCAGTTTGTCTCCTCTAGCAAAAACACATCTTTGTTTTCATATTTGTGTGTGTGTGTGTCTTTTCCCCAGAATGTGCATGTGAGTGTGGAGTAAAAAGGAAACTGTGAGTTTATTTCTTTGTCAGGGTTGCTGTGAGGTGCAAACAGCCACACACACACAGACTCCAGACTGAATATGAAATGTTGAATTCTGCCCTGCGTTCATCGTTCACTCTCCAACTGTAATCTTAGCAACGCGTTGAATGATTTGGTAGTAAAATATTCATGTAGGGCTTAGCTCTTCTCCCCCTCAGTCACATCCCTCTGGGCTGTGTGGACCATTGATGTTTAGAAATAAAGTTATAATTGCGTCATGATCAGCTTATGAGCTTACAGTGCACCTGTAGTCCAACGTAAACGAAGTGGCTTTTACCCTGTTTTAGTCTTTTTTTTCTTTTACAGCTCTTTAAAGGTACTAAGTGGTATAAAGCGAGTACGAGTGATCATCTCGACTAAGTGATGTTTGTGTTTGCAGTCGTAACCAGCTGGGCTCCCTGCCGGCCTGCCTGTGCGGTTTACCTCTGAGAGTCCTCAATGCCAGCAACAACAAGCTGGTCAGCCTGCCCGAGACCATCGGACAACTGCAGAGCCTCATGGAGCTGGTAAGGCTGTTGCCCCACTTGTGTCACTGTGTTGGTTTAGTCCTGTGCCACTCAGGAGTGAGTAATAATATTTCTATTTTTGTGTTTCTTTGTCTGTATGTGAATATCTTACGCCCCAGTGCGCTGCTCACTGCTTTCATCCCAGTCTGGAGAGGACTCATGGCTTATTTTTCTAGCCTTTCTTCAGTAAGCTTTATGTGTCACAGGAAATTTAGGGACATTTATCGTCACTTTCTTTTTATATTTCCTTGGCTCAACGTGATTTTAGATTTTTATCTTTTTTCTGAAAATAGATAAAAATCAGATTGTTGATTCCGATTTCCTTTGTAAGAATTCATCAAAAATATTTTAATAGATTTTCTACACAGCTTGTCCTCAGCTAGAAAACGCCTTAGTGGCCACTCCCGGTCTGGGAGGAGTCTCTGCTCCATGTAGAGGAGTTTAAGTATCTCGAGGTCTTGTTCATGAGTGAGGGGAGAGCAAGAGATCGACAGCTGGATTATTGCAGTGGCTGCAGATGCTGTACTGTTGTGTTGTGGTGAGGAGAACTTAAGCTGTTGATTTACCCGTTTATCTACGTCTCTACCCTCACCTACAGTCACAAGCTCTGGGTACTGAATGAAAGAAGGAGATCACGGATACAGGCAGCAAAATCTGAAGGGTTGCTCGGCTGTCTGTTAGAGAAAGGGAGAGGAGTTCAGTTATTCCAGAGGGGCTCAGAGTAGAGCTGCTACTCCACACATCTAAACACGCCAGCTGAGGTGGTTCAGGGGTCTGACTAGGATGCCTCCTAGGTGGAGGCCCTGAGGTAGAACCAGGACATGATAGAGAGATTATATCTGTCTGTTGGAAAGGGAATGCCTCGGTGTTCTCTGATAGGAGGAGGCTTTGGCTTCTCTGGATAGAGTGCTGCTCCCGGGACCCTGCCTCGGATTAGTGGAAGAAATTGGAATAGAATTTTCTTCTTAAGCTCATAGTAAGATATTTATTTTTTACTTTTACACAACTGCTCTAGACTAAAAAAACTTCTCTTACTGTAAGTCAGACAAGTCTCATAATAAAGTGCTGTGTAATATTCCCAAGTGAAAGTGATCTGTAGCATATTTTACTTTATCCTGTAGTGGTGGTGGTGTGCTGTAAATAGCTTCTTCACAATGTGCGTGATGCTAACCGACCTGAGCTGATTGGGTCACACTTGTGAACAGAGTGAATTTTTACAAGGAGTGACAGAGCTGTGAAAACAAGGAAACAGCAGATGGCAGCACTGTCAGATTGCTGCCTATGGTGTTATCATTGTCATGAGGAAGATGGATATATTTGTGGCCCATTACGTTGTCTGTTTTGTTTCAGGTGAGTGTCAGTATGCCACACTGGTGCTGCTTTAGGTCTGTACATGAAATATCACTGGCAGGCTAAACAGTCACGGGGCACATCATCAGTTTCAGTCTTTTTAGCATGAAAATGAAATAAGCTGAAGTGTCTCGTGCCAAGCCTCGAGCTTAACTAAAGCCCCACCTACATATAAAGTGATTAGCTCATCGCGCGTTGTCTCTTCTAATTTATTCCCGCTTCTTCACATGTCAGTCAGCAGCATCCCTCACCCTGGCTAAAAGCAGCTACCGACTGGAGTGCTCAAACAAATCTGAGATAACTCAGAACTACAAGCTTCACTTCCTGTCAGTATGAATGTCTGGGTGGAATTCTTTGTGCTCTCTACATCACTGCTCTCACCTCTTCTTTATACCTGGACCCCAATACTCTGTATACATGTGTGATGTGCTTTTAATGTCTTATTGCTTATTAACTTTCCAGCAGCGTCATCTCAGCATGAAAACCCAGCTCGTCTCTGCACCATCTGCTCGGCTGTGATGTGTGCTCCCGTGCTGCCGAGAGCATTTGAAACAATTAGCAGTCGTAAATATTAACAGCTCCCTCCCCTCGTTTCTGTTTTTGACCTCTGCAGGACATCAGCTGCAACGAGATCACGGCTCTTCCTCGTCACATCGGCAGACTCAAAGCTCTGCGGGAGCTCAACGTGCGCCGAAACCTTCTCTGCGTCCTGCCAGAAGGTGAGTGCAAATTGCAGTGTCCCCTTCCTTGATGACTTTCAGAAAATAAAGGCTTTCGGCTCTCTGCGTCCTAAAGACTGGTAAATTTTGGTTGGCAATCTTCGTGTTGACTTTAGGTGTGTAATTAAGGTGATTGATGTTCCCTTTAGGCATCATAGCCTTCTAATTTCACTTTTCTTTTGATCCCACCTTACCTCTGCACCTTACAGAAGCCTATTGTGCACACATTGCTGTGTCTTGGGGATCGGAAAGTCAAGTCTCATTTAGAGTGAAACACAGAAATGGAATAATCTCTTCCATATGCAAGACTGGGAGGTGCTTCTGAGACCACAGAGTCCTCTGCGTGCACTGCCACACCCATCCTTGGGCCTAAAAATATACTTAACCTTCAGTGTGACCGAGGAGCAACCTCCAGCCCAAAAGGTCTGAAATAAGTCAGTGACACAGAGATGAGCAACAGCCACAAAGCTCTGGTGCTCATCTAGTGAGACAACGCCCAGTCTGACTAACTGATAGGCTGGAGAGAAACGGGCTTTTACATGGAGGGCAGCTATTTATAAACACCAGAACAACTCTGGATCTGCATGTAAGGCCAGTATGTGTACCCAAATACAGTCTGATTACAGTATTTTTCTAAGGTTAGGAGCTTATAGCTGTTTTAGTTACTGATGGGTCTGTTGATCTTTTTTTCCTGTTTTGTAGTCAATATAGTCAAGATATACAAAAACAAAAAAACCCCCATCAGTTTCTGTCTTTATTGTCAGCTGTCCAGCATGTAGATAGTTGGATAAACAGAGTAGAGACATGGAATCAGGCCAGCAGATAGTTGATCAGAATGATAAACAACCTCAACCACAATCGCTTTATTCAGGCTGTTTGGATTTGTTGCTCCAGCTTCCTGAATCGTTATATATCCCCCTCCCCTCACCTTTTTGACCGTCTCCTGGATTGATTGATGAGCTTTAAACTGGTTCAGAAGCTTAGTACCACAGTGCTGGCGGGGGGGGGGGGGGGGGGGTTCACACAG
>VUQR01025255.1:0-14334 GCA_015108515.1 Hemichromis elongatus | reverse complement strand
GGGACTTCAACCAGGCAGACTGGACGTCTGCCCTGACAAAGGGAGGGATGTTGTTTTTGATTTAATATTTGTTGAACTTGTGCAGTTCTGGAGAGTCCCTGAGATAAGACCACCATGACTGCTGAGGGTTTTTTAAAGTTCGGCCAAGCTCAGGGTGGCAATAGCATAAAGTCAGAGAGTCAGACTCTAACTAGAAGATCAGAGCTAGTAGGAAAAATGATGTTTAAAGCCAGGATTATCATGGTAGCAGCAGTAGCTTTGGTTAGCAGCATAATGCATCAAGGCAGCATTGGAGCTGACTGGTCTCTTCAATCCTTTATGCACTTCATATTCCTTCCAGTGACGTCAGAGGAACCATGTAATAATGCTGTTAGCATCTATTTATCAACACAGTTTCTACAACATTATGTCAAACCCAGAAGTAATAAAAAAAGGAAACTCTTGTAATAATTTAGTAATTTAGTTATAAAAAAAAAAATCTGCATTGTGAAAACATCTTAAGTAAATCAGCAGAACGTATCTTCAGTTATCGTGTTTTATTTCAGGCATAGCCACTTTGCAGATTTGTCATCAGACAGCCGCAGTTCACTAAGACCAGGACAATGGTTTCTATCAGCCCAGTTCTCACATCTCCAGACCTGTGAGGCAGCGTGCAGCAGATTTGATGCTGTGCATTTCTGAACATATCTAAACAGACTGCTAGATAACTTGAGTTTCTTTTTATCTTTTTCTGTTTATTGTTCCTTTAAAAAAGATTTAGGAATAATTTGCAAGTGAACAATAATTCAGAATATCCAGTTTTTGTATACAGTCGCAGGCTAAAACTTTGTGAACCCTTGTATATTTTGATTATATTTCAGCAGAAGAGCCAGAACCTCAGATTTAGAGTCCAGTCCTATGAGTAGATGAAGGGAATTTGTAGTTTGCGCCTTTCATATGAAAAGTCTTTACTGCTGTCATGATTGGCCTGCTACTTTTGTTTTCTGTTAATAAAGTCAGATGGCTTTATAATAAAACTATTAGAGCACTCTGGATGAAAGTCCCAAGTGACCTTGGGAAGGCATATGTTTGTGCATAATATAATTGAGTATTGAGAATATTTTTATCCAGTAACCAGAGGAATGCTTTCTGGTGTCACCGCTCACACCATCACATGTGCTTAGCTGACATTATTACCGCCTACATGTGGTTTTAATTATGAGAAACTGTCTAAAAACTCTGTAATGATCATGCTGTCAAAACTGATGGGTTCCTGAGCGACGCATCATTAGCAGTCTACAGGATATGGTTCCCCCATTGGTTTCTGCCCACAAACCCACACATCCGTCTGAGGATCTGTAAACACACACAAACACACACATACACTCACATAGAGAATTTCTTTTGGATATATTACACAGGGAAAGAAGGCAAATAAGAGCAATGCCTTTGTTGGACCCGCAGTCCAGAAAGTTTACACATTTCTTGTACATGACTGTTTGCCAGTCCCGGTAAATGCACCATTAAAGACATTCAGTTTATCATCAGCTAAAGAGATTCAAAGAAAGGTTAATTGTGTGTGAGAGAGAGAGGAGAGGGAGAGAGATTCACTGTGAGAAATATGTCTTTTTAAAATTTTGATGAGCAGTGACTTCCAAATCACACATTTTTAGGAAGACACACAAAAAACAAGCATTGAATAACATTAGCAAGCTAGTAGTCTGAGTCCAGTTCAGAGTTCGTTTTAGACCTGTGTTAAGTATTCTGTTTCTGTTTTCTAATTCTATGTTAAGCTAGGCTATCTGAGAGCTAGCAGAGCACTTCTAATTTTGTTGAAAAGACACATGTGACGTGCCCTTCAAAGCTACATTTTGAAATTGCCAAAAATGCATTCGTTCCCTTTTCTTGCGGTCAATTCTCACTTTCTAAAAAAGTACATTCGGAATTCAGCACTCGTAGTTTTAGGAGCAAAGAGCTCATTAACTGAGCTAAAGAACATTAGCACAGTTAAAGCTAACATTGTGAGTTAGTGGCTGGGTAATATGGCCCAAAATTCATTTCTCGATATTCTTTAGCTGGATGGCGATATACGATATATGTCTCGATATTTTTTTAAAGCCATAAAGCAAGAACAAAAAGAGAGTTCTTGGTCAAAACCGTGTCGTGCTCCTTATACACACACAATACGGTAATATCATGTTGACGCACAGTAGGTATTACTCCGCGAGGCTCCTGACCACAGTAGCTGTAATGCTTCGACAATTTATCAAGCGGTGCAGCTTCGTAGCTTACCAAAGTCGTACTAAAACATTGTTTGACAGATCTTTGAGCGCCGTGTACCACATTGAATCGATTCAAGGTCAGTAAACACAACCAGAATTCATACAATTCATGAAGAATTCAGGCACACTGTCGATTTTGGAGAAAATTAAATGATTTCAGTGTAAGTTTATAGTACGAAAGATACGCTCTAGGAGTTTTGTAAGGTGGTTTGTTTCGGGCCTGGCTGGGAGACTTTGCTGTCTGGGACACAACACGCAGTTTCACACACTTTTCATTTTGCACTTTATGGCGCTGTTGTAAATGGTGAAAACACTAGTAGTGCTCCAGACTTTAGTCGGGACGCTTTCCAGACATTATCTACAGAATACATTATTCTGCTGCTAATCTGACACTCCAAATAATATAATAATAATAATAATATCAATCTCTAAATGTTTTCTTTTTACCCGACCGGCTCCTCATTGATAGCTGTCGTGTCCATCTAAGGCTGCCTGCAGGTGAAGCGATGGGGGAGGGGGGGTTGTGTTCAGTGAAGGAGAGGCGAAGCAGCGTAACGTTGGTAGAGACAAGTATAATTATTACGTTACTTAGAATATATCGATATAAACGATATTGTCACATTTTATATCTCGTACAAAAATATATATTGATATAATTAAAAAATCGATATATCGCCCAGCCCTATTGTGAGTGCAGTTTAGGTGAGCTTTGTTTAACAACGGTCTCCTAGGTTCCTGTTAATATATTAAGGTTGGGTAGCTGGAAGCTCGCTCCAAAGTTGAGTTTATGGGCATGAATGACCAAGGCCATAAACTCAACAGGAGAGTATTTAGAACAGTCAAAAAAGGAATCCCTTTACCTGTACACTTATATAGGACTGGAAGTGTTTTTGCACTGACAGCTATTGGAATCTAGTGTCCTGCAGATAAGGCATGCAGGTTTAAAGCACCTCAGCATTGGCTTCATTAATCTGCCCACAGAAGCTGCGTTCATCTTTTATACAACAACATGGGAGAAGAAGATAGTGTTATGTCCAGTTGGATCTCGTGGTAGCAGTGTTGTACCACTGTTCCAATGTCTAAAACCCAACATTGTGGGAAGAAATACAGAAATACATACAGAAATGTACTGCGTTTAGTTTAAAACTGGTTGATGGGTGCCAGAGCTCGCTGCAACCTGGAATCTTTAATCAAGAGTTTGGTCAACCTCTTCATTTAACTTGTTTACATATTGGGTACTGTATGAAGGTGTGCACGCTTGTATATTGATTCTACATAACTCTTTAAACATAAAACAGGCACTTTTGTTAAATTACAGCTCAGTCACTGCAGTAAAACGCTGTGTAAGAGAGGCGTTCCAGGTTTTCCAGGTTATTTTGGATTTAATGAGGAATAAAGTTCACATGAAGAGAAACACTTTGACTTTGGGCTGCTAACAATTACAAACCGAACCTGAGAATAACAGCAGTGCAGCTCATTGTTTTATCTGGTGGGAAACATGTTGGTGGTTTCACCCATGTGAAAATGTAAGTGTGTGTATCTCCTTTAGATCAACTAAAGCCGCAGCAGGCTTTTTCCCCACCGTCACTAAACAAATTGCTGGCATCGGTGTATTTTAAAATGAAGTTAGTGTAGTGTTTTGAAAAACACCTGAATATCTGTAATTCAGTGCGAATCACTGAAGCATGTGCATGTCAGCAGAAACTAGATGATGCATTTTTCCCCATGTCCCACGCCTGGCTTACCTGGGCAGGTGTTATGGTCTATGCAGGTGAAGCAGGGAAGATGGCCACATGCGCTGACCATATCGTATCTAATAAATGTCACTTTTTCAGTATTCTTGTCCAAATATCTATTTTAAGAATCTTCAGATGCAGCAAAAGAACAAAGTGTTCTGGCAGAGATCATCCACAGATCTCACCACCATGGAGTCGGTCTGGATTACATGAAAACAGAAGACTCTGAGACGCGCCTAAGTTCTCCAAAGTGATTTTCCACTCGCTGTTCCAGGAACATTAATTTCCTCCCCCAAAAAACTAATGTTCTGAGACTTTTCCAGGAGTTAAAGTTCATCCAGCACATTGTGATCAGCATTTTCACAGCAGGAGTAAAATCCTGGGAAGATTAAATCCATTAGTTTTTTTGGCACTTCAAAGGTGCACTTTGTCTCAGTTTTGTATGTTGTCCACTGCAAAAATCAACCAATAGGTTCATGACTTTAAACCTCCTAGATTCTCCATCGTAGTTACTGTTGGACATAAACTAAAAGGAAAACAAACATGCTTTGAGTTAAAAAAAAAAGAAAAAAAGAAATCACTACAGGGTTGATAAACATGAAATTTTCTGCTGAGATACACATTTATGTGCTGCGTTGTGTATCACACAGGCCAAATCAAATGTGCTCGCTCTGATGGAGCAGATAACCAGAGCTGTTTGCCTGATCTTTGTGTGTTCGTGTCTTCCTACAGACCTGGCTGACCTTCCTCTGGTGAAGTTCGATTTCTCCTGTAACAAAGTGTCCACCATCCCAGTGTGTTACAGGAAGATGAAACAACTCCAGTCTCTCCAGTTAGAAAACAATCCACTGCAGAGTCCACCCGCACAGGTACATAGACACACACGTACACACACATGCAGCCTTTTGTCTTAATACCATAATGGCCAGATAATAGCCCTGTGCAGGAAATGATACATTTTAAAATATAATTTGTTGTGACTATCCGGTCATTATGGCAATTATCATGATCATAGTATCATAGCAGCCGTATTGCAATAGGTAGTATAAAACTATGTACCTGCTTTTGGAAATGTGAAGCACCAGCAGCTGCAGGAGCTAAAAAAAAGACACATGTGACTCAGCAGTCTTTGTGAAGAAAGCATGAAATAATGTCAAAAACAAAGCAAAGCCGGACTTTTACTTGATGCTGATTTGAGTCCTTCTTCCTCCCATTATTCAGATCTGTATAAAGGGCAAAGTTCACATATTCAAGTATCTGAGGATTGAGGCGTGTCGCAGCGAGAAGATGCCTGACTCTCTCTACCTGCCTGTCATGGGACGAATCAACTTATCGAGGCCCACCACTGGCAGGTCGGTTACCGTGGTATCACACAGCTGGGGGATTATCGTCTTTTCATTATCAGCGTCTGCTGTTGTAGTGCAGTTAGATTGCACGTCTTTAACAATGTTCTGGTGTCGAAATCTCAATTCTTTATCATTAAAGTGAATAGGATCGCTAGCGGTTATGTAGCAATGTCATTTTTGTCCTTTTTTTTCTCCCACTAATGGTATTCTGGGTGAAAATAACAGAGCGAGAAGTTGAGTCTATTTTGACTCGTGACAGCAGTGTTGCCTCACTGTTTCAGTCCCTAAAACCACACACACTGATGTAGAAGTGCATTTGTTTGGCTTCTTGTCTAAGTAGCATGATGATACTGCAGCTGGTGATGGTTTTAGTTTCAAAGCTAAATGATGGGTTTCTAAACTAGCACGGCAGTTAACCTGCAAAGATTCAGGGACTAATTTATTTTCTGACCTCTTCCAAAGTGTAAAATCGTAGCTACATTGGCTGCTGCAGAACAAACATGCTTTTGCCTGCAAAAAGTGAAAATTTCATTGAAGTGGAGCTGACATTGCTGGACTCCGAGGCTTAGCGAATAAAATCTTGTTTATCAGAGCGAAAGTCTGATTTTAAGGACACTTGACTCTGGCATTAGTAGGTGTGACTGTAGCCGGCTTGTACTCAGCTTTAACGTTAGGAAGAAGAGGATGGACTTTTATCTGGATCTGTAACTCTTTCCTTCGTGGTTTTGCTTCTTTGGTGACACCGTCTCAGATGATAAAACACAGGTATGAGCTTTTATATATTGAATCTGAAGGTGCTCACACAAATTAAAATTCTCCTATGAGTTCTCTTCTCCTCCACCTTTGGTATACTAAGTTTTTGGTATTTTGTCGTAAAAAAAATAATTACACGGTAATTAATGTATATTTATGTGTACAGGACTTTTTTTCTATTAAGTGTCCTCAAAGAAATGACTAACTGTAACTTTAACATGAACTAAGGTTTCTTTTAGTTTTGTTAACCTGGCGAAGAGAAAGTAAGCTATGTACAACTACTTAGGTGGCATTAAATCAAAGCTAATATTTGATTGACACAGTGTGCAGGATGCAGAACATGTGATGCCTCCACATACACCTCCATCTCTCGTTTCTAGAAACAATTAAGACATTTGTTTCAAATTTTTGTGACTTTTAGGTTATTTGGGAATACTGTACGTTGTTTTTTGCTTTGGACCGCCAAGATAGCTGCCAGAGGCACATTACATCACCCCAGAGCCATTATTTTGTTTGGTTTTAACAACATTACACTCAGAAAGAAACTGTCTGCTGGAACAGAATGGCTGTCTGTGATCTGAGCTTGCTCAGTTTCTCAGCCTGTAGCCAAATCCTCCATTAGTCAGCTGAAACTGATCCATCCTCCGGCTCCCGGCTGGGTAGCAGTGACAGACTGCCATCATACTGAAAAGTTTGTCTAAAATCTCATCAGCGGTGGTAGAGATGGTCTCTGTGACTGATGAATAAAGGAATGAAAGACTAAAACCCTTGAATGATGACATCGAGTAAGGGCATTGAATAAAAGGACTGCACATACAGAATCTCACAAAAGTGAGTACACCCCTCACCTTTTTTATTACAAGTATTTTATTATATCTTTTCATGGGACAACATCAACGATATGACAGTTTGATACAATGTAAACTAGTCGGTGTACAGCTTGTGTAACAGTGTAAATTTTCTGTCACTTCAAAATGAGGCCACCATTATTTTCCAACACTACCTTAAGTCTGTTGGTCATGGAGGTCAGTAGAGCTTCCTCTTCCACTCCTCCATCGTGACATCATGGAGCAGGTGGATGTTGGAGATCTTGCGCTCCTCCACTTTTCATTTGAGGATGCCCCACAGATGCTTAATAGGGTTTGAGTCAGGAGACATGCTTGACAGTCAAGAACCTTTACTCTCAGATTATTTAGCCAGGCACTGGTCTTTTTGGAGCGTTTTGGCCTGTTTGGGGTTGTTATCATGTTGGACTACTGTCCTGTGGCCCAGTATCACACAGTACATGTTGGCATTCATGGTTCCCTCAATTAACTGTATCTCCCCAGTGCCAGCAGCACACATGCAGCCCCAAACAATGACACCCCGCCACATGTATGCAAGACACACTTGTCTTTGTACTCCTCACCTGGTTTCCACCACACATCCCTGACACCATGAACCAAATAAGTTTATCTTGGTCTCATCAGGTAATCCATGCCCTTAGTCTGCTTGTCTTCAGCAAACTGTTTGTGGGCTTTCTTGTGCATCATCTTTAGAGGAGGCTTCCTTCTGGGATGACGGCCATTTGATGCAGTGTGGCGCATGGTCTGAGCACTGACAGGCTGGCTCCCCATCCCTTCAACATCTGCAGCAATCCTGGCAGCACTCGTACATCTATTTTCAAAAGACATACACACTGAAAGCATTGTTTCTTTTGCAGAAATTCATCTTTAAAAAAATGCATTGCAGAGAAAATGAAGTTGACATCGAGTGATGATGAGCTGGTCTTGATGTTTCTAAACAAGAAAAGGACGAAACAGATTCTGGGTTCATCTGGTTCTCACGAGAAGGAAGCAGCAGGGAGTTGAAGTTTTGTCACGACTGCTTTCATACATATTTCGGGATGTTAGAGGCCCAGTATGGCAGAGTAGGGTACAACATCTAAGGAGGCTGAGAAATCATGTCAGAGAGCAGATTGACCTGGAATCTAGCAGTGTGTCTGAGGTAAAACTGGAACAGTACTCACATCTACAGAGTAAAGTATAGAATGAATTTATGTCATTTCATCCATCCTCCAATCAAAAGTCGGGGGGATTACGAAAGGCTTTAGGATTAAGGACTTTTAGTTTGTTGAGTCAAAGAGATGTAATGTCAAAAAGCAAAGGAATAAAGAATAAAATAAAAAAAAACTGGAGGGCTACTGGAGGGTTGGTACGAAGTACAGTAAAAACAGAAATACATATGAAATAAAAATTCTGCTACTTCAGGTCACTTCAACACTCAGCTTCAACTGAGTTGATGTCCGCCCACATGAAACTCTCCCAGCATGTGGGCAGGAAAACTGGTTTCTGTTCTCCTGTAGAAAATTCACACAGACTCTACACTACACGTAAATCAGCTTTTCCTTCAGCTCTCATTCCCATTCGCTCTTTTGTCACTTGTCTTTTCTTGTCTTCTCTTTGATTATATAAACTGGGTATGATACACAAAATAAAAGCATCAGTGACAACCACAGTATGAAGGGGCGACCTAGAAGCAGTGCTGGTATTATGCAAATATAGTTCATACATATAAAACGCCAGAACAGAAACCAGACTGACAAACTGCAGCACTGCAACAGGCCTCTCTACTTTCTCTAACACTTACTAGTTTTCAGTCTGGTTTTAAGATCATCATTCATCACAGCTGTCATGCTTTGCTGTTCGGCAGATTTTTTTCCCCCCAATTTATTTCCGCGGTAAAGACGTCAGGAAAAGCCGTGAGCTGTTTAATGCCGTCGAGTTGAGGATTGTCACTTGCCACTATGGGGATTGATTTGCTTTTGGAACCACCCTCAAGTGGCCACTCCAAAAATAACTACTTTTCTTTTCCCCCGACCCAGTAAGTTGCTGTTTCATTTAAACATTAATACATCAGTTTTTGGCTCCATGCATTTTAGATTAATACCAGCAAACGGCACTGCCTGCTGGTTGGCACTCCATCGATAATGTTGTGCATTTAGCTTCAATAGAGAGTTGGTGACATCACGGATTTTAAGGTAAATGAACTGGGACTTCTAGTGTTTTCCATTCTAACTGAGCGCTCAAAGCGCTTTATACTTCAGCCTCACCCATTCACACACATTCATACAGTTTTATCTCACACTGATGGATGCATCAGTATCCTGCCCGAGGATACTTTGGCAGGAGTAGTGCAGAGTTGAACCATCAATCTTTGAATTGGTAGACGAGTCGTTTTTGATCGGCTGTGTTTTCCATGCAGGGTTACTGAAATTAAACCAATCCCTGACTTTGACATTCTGGGTTTTGAGTGTCTGATGTGAGCAGCCCTCAGTGCCTGCAGATAAACATGATGTGTTCAGTGGTAAGCAGCTATGATTCTAAATGACACATATGCTAAAGTTCAACTTCAATATTTATTTTAACAGAAATCTTCTGTTCCTGCTCTGTGATTTCTGCTTGGTTGTCTTCTGTCATCCTTAAATGCTTCAGATTCTTTTTCCGTCTTTCACTGAAGCATCGTAACAAGCCATTACTCTGAATTTGTTGCTTCTCAGCTTTGTTTTTCACAAACATGCAATGCCAGTTTTACTCCCAAAAAAAAAAGACTGTGGATAATAAATGAGTACGCTTCTGTGAGGTGCAGTCGTTTGCCGTCTCACTCCAGAGGAAGCTGAGAACAGAGTGATGCTATTTTTAAAACTCCATTAGTACGATGACCTTAAACAGAGCTAGATAAAAATGAAACCAAGCATGGCTCCGTTTATGGTTTACCAAATGAAGAAAGAGTGCCCCGCCAAAGTAAATCAACACAGGCCAAGTTCCAGATCTGCTCACAGCACTTGCTGCTGGCCGCATATTTTTTTGGCTATTACACGAGTTTGAGTCTATTAGTGACATGACTAGGACGCCAGGGGTCAGAGGTCACAGAGAGACGGATGAACCCTCATCTGTCTCAGACATAAAGTGACCTGTGTGGGCTATTATGAAACAACTGCACTTGTAGAATCATGATCAAGGAGATCAGATGAGAGGAGCGGGACTGGTGCTCTCAGAAGGGTTATTAGAAAATGCTGTGTGTGTGTGTGTGTGTGGGTTGTGAGCAATTCCAGCTCTCATTAATGTTCTGTTGCTCGGAGACTGCCACAGGGCAGCGTTCACACGACCGATTAAAGTTCCCCAGATGCCCTTGTATTTGACTCCTGTGTGTTTCTAAAACACTGATTTTTAACCTTTTTTTCAGATCTTCCCTTGAAGTTCTTCCCTCATAATAGAACCCAAATTTAGCAGGAGTCATTTTTTGTTTGGGCTATGTGTGACCACGCTTTGGATTAAAATATAAACTATGATAGGTCATTTTTGTTAAGAAACGTTTTGCAGGAGAAGTTGATTTTAACATTATTATTATTATTGTTATTAGAACTATCACATTAGCCGCTCAATTAGCTTGTTTAATATTTAATATTACTTTAGCCTTCCTCCTCTATCTGATCGCATCAAGTCGTTTTGTTCAAAGGCCAGAAAAAAAATCACATAACTTCCTAAATAATGTAAAAGATTAATGAAAGGTGACCTTCAGCTGACCTGAATCCGAGTGAGCACGCATTTCACTTGGTGAAGACAAAACTGAAGGGAGGGAGTAGCAGGGAGAGCATCATCAGGGAGGAAACCCAGCGTCTGGCGATGTCTGTGTGTTCCAGACTGTGATTGAATGCAAAGGATTTTCAACCAAGTATTAAAAAGTGAAAGTTTGATTTATGGTTCTTGTTCTGTCCCATTACTTTTGGTCCCTTAACAAGTGGGAGGCACATATGCAAACTGTTGTAAAACTGATGTAAATACCCTCAAATAAAAGCTGACAGTCTGCACTTAAAGCACATCTTGTTTGTTTCATTTGGAATCCATTGTGGTGGTGTAGAGTAGAAGAATTTTTCATCTGATACTGTAGTTGTGTCTAGTTAGGAGGCTGAGCCGTGCCACTGGTGCTTCAGACGGGTCTCTCTTTAGTCCTGTCACCACAAGAATTATCAAGCTTTTCCTCCTTACATGTGTAAAAACACTCACTTCAAGTTAAAGACTGCTGAGAAGATGCATAAGCTCTGAAAAATAAAGAATAGATTTCCAAAGAATCCTTCAGGCCTGGGAGAGAGGGTACATGCAGACATGCAGTACAGTGGTAGAAACCCTGGAAGTGAGGACGGTGATTAAGACGGTTTGTGTTTTTCGCTTGCAGATTTGTTTTTTAAATGTCGATTGCAGTGACGTTAAAAACAGTTTTCATTTAACCGGCTTACACCTGTAGATGTCCTGAAACCTTGGTGACAGCAGTTAAAGGTTGGATCAGAGCAGCCAATCAGAATTTACACAGCAGTGTGAACGCAGCATGAGAAACGGAGAGGGGAGGGGAAGCATTCTCTCTCCATCTCTGTCTCTGTGCCACTGTGGCTCTCTTGCTCTTTATCTCGCCTGTGCGCACACACGCACACACCTGCCTCCCGTGTGTGTGTCAGGTGTGTGACCTGTGTCTTGTGTCTGCAGTGTGGAAGACATGGAGCAGCAGAAGAAGCAGGACAGTGACTCAGGAGTCGGCAGCGACAACGGAGACAAGAGACTGTCTGCTACTGAGGTGTGTGTGTGTGTGTGTCTGTTTGCACATGTGTGTGAAGTTTGTACATTTGTGCCATGATTACAACACTGTGGATTTCATGACTGTAACATGTCCAAATATATAGTGTAGTTGTGTGTGTGTCTAATCAGACCATCTCATCTTTCTTCTCCTGTGTGTCGATGTGTGTGAGTGAGGGCAGTGACATTAAAGACAGACTCTTTTAGACGTCACTCACTTTATCTGCACTTTTATTTCTGAGGTCTTGTGAACAAAAATAGCAAAAAAGAATTGTTACATTGAACAGTAAATTGTTAAAGAGCATTATTTAAGATAAATCATTACAAAGTTGAATTTGAATATTTGACTCTGAGATTCTCTGACGTGAAAATTTAATATTGTTTAAGAATTGAATTAGGGCCATCTAACGTTATATTTAAATCTTTTTCTTTATTTGAAATAATAAACTAAACTTCTCGCTGTCTCTTGTACTCTTTTTCTGTGCAGTGCAGAGGGATTTTGTAGGATTTTGCAAACTGACGTCATGTCACATCAGTGGGAGTCAGAGCTCACCTTTTCATTTTAGAATGAACACATTTTTTTTTTAACTAATTCATGTTTTCAGTCATTGTTCAGATAGAAAGCTGTTTAAGGCAGCAGCGAGCTCCAGGTCTGAAATTTGCAGCTGATATGCTTTTCCTGACCCAAAAGTACGAGAAAAGTAATAAACTAAAGCTGAGAACGGAGCATTTTTATGCTTTCAACACTCATCGGTTGTTGTGTTTTTGTGTTGAGGTTGTCACAGTGTAGCTTCAGCTCTGAAGCCGTTTCATTGCTGTTTGTTTCAGCCATCAGATGAAGACAGTCTGAGCCTTAATGTGCCGATGAGTCACATCACAGAGGAGGGAATCGGCAAAGACGACTCGAGTGAACACATCAGCTCTCTGACAGGTACGCACACACACACACAGAGTGGGCAGCATGTGGCGGTAGTAGACAAACTGTATTATTCGATCTATTGTAAACTGGTTAAACTCTCTGAACAGCCTGTATTCATGTGAATGAATAGGGTGAGCACGTGTGCTCTTATTACTCATGCTTTGGGAGCATAAACATCGTATGGACTTGACTCCATTGAGAAAAAAAGCATAACCAACTTCAGAATGCACACTTGTGCTGTGATTGGTTGATAGTTTTTAAAGGACTATTCTATAGAAAAGAGGAAAGAATGAAGTCATCAACAGACTTACAGAATTATTATTATTTATCGGCTGCTGGATTTGGTCGTGCAGATTGAAGCTGGGCTCAGCACCGTCTACAAGTCAGAAAATCCCATACGAGCCCCGCCATGTGACGGGGTTCAGCGGTGTACAAACTGAGGCTTTAGTCGTTTTGCTTTTCTAACCTGTCAGCTGTGTCTAAAATATCTGGGCTGTAGAACTCTATTAAAGCACAGCAGCAGCTCCCCAGACACAGTTTAAATAGACTTCAATCAGCCTTAATTAGGTTAGAGCTGATGGAGGGTCACATGTAGTGAACTGAGATGAGTGAAAAGAGGGCCGTCTAGGTTATTTATATTTCCAAACAAATCCTTAATGCTATATCTACATATATGTTTGAAAATGTCTTGTTCTAAAAACAACAGCAAGGTCCTGCTGTGGTTTTTATTATTGATCCCCAATAAATTATTTTGATAAGTTTCGCAAATGAATGAAATTTAAACAAACGCAAAAAATTAGGGAAAAGGTTTTAAAAGGTGACTCACTCACCTGACCTGCTTTCCTCCAATCACTTCTCCTGCACGTTCTTTCCTTCTCGATTACTTTCTTGCCACTCGGCAGCCGTCTCAGCCAACGGCTCCGGGCAGATATTTGGACAGTTATTCTGAAATCCTGGTCTAAGTGGAAAGAGAGACAGACATAACTTGTAGTGGTTCAAAAGCTTGTCAGCTTTGTCCCCAAGCAAGGTTAGAGTAGTTTTCTTTTCCCTGAAGTTATACTTCACTTCAGTTTCACTGCATCTCAGTCCAGAGATCATCTGCTCATCTGAACACATTCTGTGCCAATTTATGTGATGGAGGTTTGCTGACACTCATAAATATGTTTCAGCTGTTGATTGGCTGTTTGGGGCTTTGAGACTTGGTGCCAAATTCAGCCATAATTAATTTCCAGGATTCTTAAGTTCTGCTTATTTCCTCCATCTTTAGCGTGCCCAGCTAGTTGTGACCGGTGAGCTGTGGTCAGACTGTATTTGTACCTGTGTTTTATTTCTTGGGCATTGATAATAACTTTGATATTTTTATGAAGTGAAACTGTTTGAATGAGTATAAATCCAATCCAATCCAACTTCATTTATAAAGCACACCCAGCACAGGAACAAAGTGCTGTACAGAAAAATAAAAAAGCCACTAGAATAACAGAAAACAAAAAAAAACAAATAAATAAAACACATAATACATAGAAATTAAAACTAAAATTAAAACAACCCTTATATGATAAAAACCAAGATAAAACAGCATAAAATTAACTAAAATAAAACTAAAGCCAACATCTCACGTGGTGTCAAAGGCCAGGGTAAAAAGGTGGGTTTTCAGGAGAGACTTATAAACAGGCAGGGAGGAAGCCTGTCTGATCTCTAAAGGGAGATTGTTCC
>VUQR01025252.1:109427-140429 GCA_015108515.1 Hemichromis elongatus | reverse complement strand
TTCTGGAAAAAAATCAAAACATACAGCTCTGCCATCACTTCCAACATAAATGAAAACAGAAATCTAAACCGCAGTGATGTTTGTAGGGTTACTGAAGTTGGGCTAGCTGGTATATAATGATGTGCTACGTGATCGCTAGCGACAGAGCTATGTTAGCATAATATAAACAGTGAAGCTGGAGGATGAACGCTAACTTTTTTTCACTCAATAAAAGTTAAGGTGAGGGTTCCAAACTTCAGTCAGGAGAACAACTGAGATAATCCATCCACAATACCAGGTTAGTCATTAATATACTGCAACAACATGGGAATAGAGCAGCTGAGAGAGAATTTAACAATGATGAATGGTACGGAAGTGGAGGAAGGAAGAACAATGAGTTGAGTCAATTTTGACTTATCTGACTGTTTTGTTTCGCTTAATGGACCTTATAATCCGGTGCACCTTATGGACCAAAAAACGGTAATTTCAAAAAGTAGCGTAGATGTGAACATATGGATATGATAGCTAACACAAATTGTTTCTGAGTTAAGGATGCGCAGAGTAAGTAGTGGTACATTATTTTTGAGTTTAAAGGAGCCCTAAACTTTCCTGTTCTGTCTTCGAATTTTAACATGTCTAATACAACTATGGTGCATTACACAAGGAAGAACTGAAGAGGACACGGTTGCTCTCTGCTGTCAGTGCTGTTAGCAGAGAGGATCCAGAAGAAAGCTAGGAAGTGCAAATGAGAGTCTGAGGAGGGAGAAGATTGATATACTACAGTGCATCAGTTAGTGTGATATGCTTGTGTGTCTAAACATGTTCAGTGTTTTATAAAGCAGAAGCAATGGTGCTGCAGCGTTCCAGCACAAGGAAACAAAGAGGAATCATGCTACACGTTCATTCAGTGGCGCCTTCCAAATTGCCTGGTAAATTAGACTGGCACGGGACGATGCAGGCAGGCAGGCTCTGAGCAGGAGAGGCAGAATGTGTCCCCAGCAAGCTGAAGCCTGATTGCTGATTGATACATTGACTGCCACTGATTGTGCATCGTGAAGCAGAGGAGGAAAACCGCGATGATTGCAGAAAGGGAAACAATAGAAGTCGCTGTGCACTTATGTGCTGTGGTTCTGTGCGTCTTTGCCTGGGCGCGTACGAGTGTTCAGCTTGTGTGTCTGTGTGTGAATGTACCACAGAGAGCAGGGGTGGTTCAGTCCAAAGCGCCCTCAGCAGCTGTTAAGGGTTCATCCCAGTGACCTCACTTACAACTGTACTAATTATCCGACCACCTCAGTCACTTTTTTCCCCCTCTCACACGTACAACTCACTTTTCCCGCTTTCTGAGTAATCAGCTTAAGCCATAAAGAAACACTGAGTGAGGTAACATCTCACGTCTTCCCACATCATTCTCCACCTGCCAGTATTATATGTATTTCTTTCCACTCTCCAAACATCATGCATAATGCACCGAACCTCAGTCCGCTCTCTGCATCAAGTACATCGAATGGCACTACTAATGGCAAGCGTGCTGCCTAGCAGCCATGGCAGCGGCAGAGTGACTCGCTTCACCTCAAGTCCAGCACTCTGTTATTTGTTTCCACACTCTACATCAAAGAGACACTCACGCTGTTGCTATGGAGTTAGCGTTCAGGCGAACTTTACAGGCACGAGTGATGATTTTAATTAAACAGATGTGTCATTGTGTCAAATTTTATTTAAGAAATCTGAAACACTTTGTAGTTATAACTTTGATAGATTACGCAGACTGTCA
This sequence comes from Hemichromis elongatus, assembly GCA_015108515.1. Classification (NCBI taxonomy): domain Eukaryota; kingdom Metazoa; phylum Chordata; class Actinopteri; order Cichliformes; family Cichlidae; genus Hemichromis; species Hemichromis elongatus. The sequence goes on along the minus strand of VUQR01025252.1, from coordinate 138,679 downwards.
TCTAATTATTGTCAGATTAACAGAGAGCATCCACAAGCCTCTTCAGTCTCCTTTCAGCTGTCAGACCATTGTGTCTGTTTAAAGCACGGGTGGGTCCTACCCCCCCACCCGTAAACCTTTTAGATGTGTCCTTGATCCAACACAGCTCATTTAAATGGTTAAATTACCTCCTCAACATCTCTTGAAGTTCTCCATTGGTCTGGTTGTGAACTAATCATTTCATTCAAGTGTGTTGACCCACAGATCTAGAACCTGCAGGACACTGGCCCTCGAGGCCTGGAGTTCCCCACCCCTGGTTTCGAGGGAATGGTCACTGCAAGTAAATGCAAAGCTGCTCCAATGGGAAGCTGTCTTGAATAATTTCTGCCTTAATGGTGCTCTTCCCAGATGATAACTGCCCCGTCTGTGGAACACGAGCGGTCACTGGTTGGGTTGGTTTGATGAGCATTAAATGTGACTATGTACATCACGTACTATGACCTTCTCAGTCATCAAATCTCAACCAAATTAACTAAATGAGAGAACAGTGCTCACACAGGATTGAGAACCTGAAAACAAAATAAACGAGATATATGAAAAAGTGAACAAAACAAAAGGCAAGCCTTTATTTCAGCTGATAAAAAGTCCAAGTGACAACGAGAATACACATGGATGACAGACACAGACACTGACCAAAGGCATGGCAGAATTGTATTTACTCCCACACTGAGAGCTAATGGGGACTGGATACAGCTGGGAGGAACGACACACAGGTGCACATAATCATCACAGTCACAGTGGGGCAAGTTCAATTCAGTTTTATTTTATTTATACAGCGCCAAATCACAACATCAGTTGCACCAAGCTGCTTTATGTTGTAAGCTATACCTCCCCCCATGAGCAAGCACTTTGGAGACAGTGGGAAGGAAAAACTCCCTTTTAACTTGAAGAAACCTCTGGCACAACCAGGCTCAGGGAGGGGCGGCCATCTGCTGCAACCGGTTGGGTTGAAAGAATCAAGACAGGACAAGTAAAACTACATACACAGGGAGTAGGTAACAACAACTAAACAGAAAAACTGACACAAAAGTAGCTTTAACATGGGGAAAGACAGAAGGACAAACCTGAAGGACATAATGAACCCTAATAAATATAGTACCCTGAAACTCGAAGTTAAGACTAAAAATACAGAGGAAATACATAAAGACAAAAATATTTTATAATAAACACAATTTGAAAGTCCAAAAAACTCAAACACCGGGGTCCGAGACCAAGTGCCACGTCACATGAGAGTGAGTGCGTCTGCTGCAGGTACCTCCGTAGCCGCGACTCTCGCCTCCGCTAGCGTGACCAGTCGATGGGACTCTGCTGCTGACCCCGTTGTCTCAACTGCTCGTGTAGAGCGTCGTTTACCTCAGCTGCTGCGTTCAGGTTGCAATTTTCCAGTTGTCTCTTTGATGTTTCGTTTGAACCATTTTCTCATCATTTCAGTCCACAGCCCCTTTAGTTACTGTTGCTTTGCTTTTTAAAGGATACTCGGGGTTTATTTCTGCCCGGCGTATTTCCTTGCTTTGGGGCCGTTGTTGCTCTGTGGGTCATTTTACCCTCAAACTTTTCATATTCGTGGCAGAGGTTTGGGGGAGTGCAAGCCGCCAGCTCTAAAAGGAATTTTATTACTTCGAAATTGCCTGAAAAGCACGACACGATAAACATGACAACAGGCAAGAGGAAAAGATGTAGAAGCTTGAGTTTGTGGTGACCTGTAAAAGAAAAACTTCACATTATTGTAAAGGGTCTTAAATGAAACTGCTTTCACATTAAATGATGACAACCAATGAAATGCTCTTCCACCTGAGTGACAGCTGTAATGCTTGTAACCGGTCTTAAATCCTGTCTTTATTTCATTCCTTATACCTCACTTTTTTGTTTTTGTTTCTGAAAATCTAGACAAAAGATGCAGCACCCTTCCCCTTAGCCAGATCTCACAATGCAGCGAGGAACCTGTTTGGAAATCGGGATCATCGCAGTGACAGTCGCTGTGTTTTGCGGGTGGAGGTGGCTTTGGTGAGCAGCACGTTCATATAGCGGCGTAGCGTGGCGAGCATGTGTTTGAGGTTTGGAGAGAGCTGCGTGCTGTGAAGTGGAACCTTTCAGTGCTGATGTTTTATAAAACACCTTGTTTACTTGGAGGTTCAGCGGGTTCCTTGTGGGAGTGTGTGGTTCTGCGCCGCACGTGTACTTAGTACCTCTCGTAGGAAACTGAGCTTCGTGCTTCTCGGAAAAACAATTAGCTGTTTGGCTTTTACACCGCGATGCTTCAGGAGAAATGATTTTGATAGATTATTTCACTCTTTTGTCTTCAATTATTTCACAATGAACCATTTCTGTTTTTAATTTTAGAAAGTTTGAAATCAGGCAGAAGTGTTGACTTCTCAGTCTTCTCCATTCTCAGCCCGATTCCTGCCATGAGAGCTGCTTGTTGTTTCCTTTCACATACTCGCCTGGCATTTTCGGCTGGATTGAGTTTGAGCTCGCCGACACCGGCTTGTAATAGTAAATATTAAACACATCCAGCTGTCGCTGTGAGATGGCTGTCTGCTCTGCTGCTCTGCACCCTCTGTAGCTTTTTACAGGCAGCTCTACATTGTGTTCGGCTTAAGACGTTATGGCACATGAACATAGTGCAGCTGAGGACTGGTGGCCACAGATAGTATATCTGTGGATGCAAATAGGTCAACAAAAAGGGGGACGAGCAGTTATTATTTTACCCGCTCTTTATTTCCTCTCTGCAATACGAACATGAACGATTTGGCCCTGAAATAAGGCGACTCACCGACTCACCACGCTGGACTCTCACCGGTTCGTTCACCTAGTCACGGTTAGCCTGTGAGTGATGCAGAGGGCATCCCGCTCTGTTCGAGGTGCTTACTCTGTAAACATGAGCAGATAGACTTAGATGTCACACTGGTTTTTAACAACACGTCATGACAGCCACCATATTGCTCAGGTGGAGCTGGACCTCTTAACGCGCTTACGTTTACGTTACGGAGGCAGAAGCATTAATCATGCAGGATTTTAAAGTTTAAAATGCAGGTTTGTTCTGTAATTTCACATTTCTTGTCAAAAAGAAGGACAAAAGCTGACATTTTATAGGAATGGGTAATAACCCATAAGTCAGACACCCTGAGGAAGATGATGGAGGCAGAGACTCATCTCACAGCATCTGCCTTTATACATCTGTATTATGCAACTAAATGGCAACGTGTCTTATTTAGACCTTTATCGCTGTGTCCCCATCTCTTGTTGTTGTGCCATAAAACAAGCAGTCTCCTGTAATTTTGCAAGCTCAAAGAAGAGGCCACTTGGTGTGATTAAAATGGATCGGCACTGTTGTAGCTTTTTTTTTTTTTTGTCTTACTGATCGCTCAAAGTACTTAACGCCACACGAAACATTCACTTTCCACCTCTACAGCCATTTCAGAATCAACTGATAACCCTACAGAAATATCTCTGGACTGAGGAATAACCGAGAACCAACCCGGGCCCGCACCACTGGCCACATTACTCCAGTTTTGGCTTCTCTTCATTGGTTGCCAGTAAATTTTAGGGTTCATTTTAAAATTTTAGTTGTAACTTTCAGAGGTCTGCATGGTGAAGCTCCCCATGTTGAAACCTCATGCTTCATCCTTAGCACTTAGGTCTTCAGGTCAGAGGTCACTGTTGGTCCCACGCACTAGGTTCAAAACACGTGGGGATCGGGCTTTTCCGGCCCTGGCTCCGAGGCTGTGGAACTCCCCGCCGTTGTCTTTACGCTGTCTAGACTCCACGGACTCCTTTAAAAAGCAGCTGAAGACATTTTTATACAAACGAGCTTTTAATTAATTAATTAATTTTTTTTCAAATGTTTTATATTATTTTATTTGTATTTCTGGTTTTTATTGTGAAGCACTTTGTGATTTTTTATCTGTGAAAGGTGCTATATAAATACATTTTAAATAGCAGACGATAAACAGATGACAGCCCTGCTAACCAGCGCCGCTCTGCAGGCTCTGATGCTGTATGTCAGCTTTAGGCTGATGACGCATTTATCACTGAAAGTTATATGTGCCCACCGTCACAGCTACCTTCTAGTGTTGTCTTACTGGGATCAGTGAGCAGACTGGCAGGTTTAAAAGGTTTACTGAATAACGCAGGAATGAAATGGGCCAACGTGAGCGGACTCGGCTCATAGACGTGTACGGAGAATCCCCCAGAGAGGGTCAGCGCGGGCTCCGGGTCTGACGGAGCGTAGCTCTGAATCTCCAGGATATTTGATGGAGTCTTAGTTGTTGTGGAGGCGAGAGCTGCAGGGGGGGGTTATGGCTTTGGCGAGAGGTGGTGTCCCAGGTTGACTGGCAGGGACGTACTGTGCCAAGACTTTGGAGCGTATGGACAACTTCTGACATGGATGACATCAGAAATCGGTTTGAACATTGGTGTTATTCATAAATATATATACAGTGAATAGATCCCTGGAAAATTTGCTTGTTAGTCTTCATGTTTTTACCAGTTTGCTTAGCAGAAGGAGGGTTTCCCTGTACAGTAACACTTTGAGCACTGTGAGTATGTCACATAATGTATCATCCATGCAGAGGTGATTATATGCGAGCTTAAGCAGGCTTGCTGTGGGATACTTGTCCATCTTTCAGTTTAACGTAAACATCTGATGTCCTGTTGGATTTGTTTAAACACTGGCTGAACTCATGCTGTCCTCTGTGACCATTGAGTGAATGAATGAACCACACAGAATCAAATTAAGGCGTTATTATTTTGATTCTTGGCAGTTATTATTCCCATGCTGTTGCAAGACAGCCAATCACAAATAGTTGAAACATTCTGGATTTTTTTATGCCCCCATTTTTCTACCTTTTCTCCATTATTATATTGGAATGTAATGCAGTCTCTGGCATTCAAAACAAAATATAAATAAACGCTCATAAAAATATACGGCTGTGCTTGTTTTACTTGGCTCTTTGAAGCTAATCAGTAAACTATTCGTGACGTAGCGATTTCTCATGTCTTAGCGCTGTTAGGCCAAATCTCTGCCTGATGGCTCTCCGACCTTCCCCTGGTATCGCTGAAATATGTAACACTTGTTAGCAGCGACTTCTGGTTTGTGTGGGTGGAGACGATGACAAGGATGACTCGAAGCTTAAGGGGCGAGAAGGAGAGCTTCCTCGACTCTCCCCGGCACCCGAGTGCCTGTCGCTCGTCTTGGCGCTCAGACAGTCAGTGAGGAAGCCACACAGAGGCGGTGGAATGACCCCAGCCACCTTTTAAGGCCAGACCTCCTCTTTTATGTTCTTTCTGTCTGCTCCTTGTGCTCACACACAGCTGATCCTAGTTGTACTCACATTCTCAAGCTGAAAAACTGTGGTTAAACTCCCATCACCCTTTCTCTCTCCTTTGCTCTCCATCCCACTTGCTGTACCTTAAATATCCCGTGATCTATTTTTATGGCGCTCTCTCCTCTTTGCCCTCTCTTTGTCCTCCTACTGTTTTCCATTTCACTCTTCTCTCTGAGGAAGGGTACTCATACGCAGCCTGGGAGGACGCATGTTGGTATAAGTTACTCCTTTGGTGGGAGCCGTCAGTACACCTGAGTTTAAGGGTTTCTCTGGCCTCTCTGCAGAGCATTGGAAACGTGTTCTGTGCACCATCCTCCGATAACACACACCGAGTGTTACTGTATATGAAGTGTCCTGATCCTGGCTCTCTGTCTCTTGCAGCTCTGCACGAGTTCCCCAGGGACCTGTTCACGAACAAAGAGAGGACAGAAGGAGCCGTGGCCTTGCATGTCCTGTGTGTAAGTTTACTTTCACTGATACAGCTCTGCATCCGTTCCCCTGGATCCACGTTTGATATTTTACTTACTCATCCAAAATTCCCAGATGGCTTGTGCATCCAAAGCCTTGTCTTCCTTCATTTTCATGACTACATGGAAACAAAATGTAAATTGTTTGAGAAGACCTGCAGCCCTTCACAGCCCAGTGGGTTAAAAAAAAATGCCGATGCTAAAAACGCACTGGAAGGACGACTCTGCTTGTTGTCTAACCAATACTTGCTTACAATGCTGAGGTTTTAAAAAATTGGGGTTAAAAGAAAAACAAATCCCTTTACATCTAAATTTGGTTGAACATATAAAGAACATCTCTCCTCTTCCACATTTCCACCAGCTCCTCAATGACTTGCAACCATCTCCTTCCCCGCTACTCCTCCCAGATAAAGCCATTCCACCAAATATAAATCAAAGCAACTGGAAATATCTTCGGTATTTTGATGGCAGTATTCCAGTCGTTTCCCTTCCAGCAATTCAACAAACACACGACCTTTGCAGGGGTCACCACGCAAGGCCCAAACTACGATGGGGCCTTTCTTTCAAAGCATGCAGAATGTTCCAGTGAATGATGATCCATGTTGCATTGTGCTGATGGTCTCAGAGGGGTTTCACCATAATGGAAGCTCCTGCAGCATCTCCACAGGACCAAACAGTGAAGCGTTTGCCATGTCTCACTTTGCAGCCGCCTCCAGCGCAGCCACCCTCCGAGCTAGCGTTTTCCTGCTGCAGAACGGTAACCTTTACCAGGATGCTTGGTGTTTAGAAATCAGTGCAAAATAGCAGGTGAAGATAAACTCTATTTTCTAAGCTTTAAAATAATTTTCAGTGTCCTTTCATGGCAGATGTCGTTGTGCTTTATTCTGCAGCAGCGGGAGGACAATCGTGCCCCGCAGCTGCAGAATAAAACGCTGCTTCAACAGGCTGCCTGTAAAACCCGGAAACAAAATAGGAAATGTTCAGATTGCGATTGTGTGCGTCTGAAGTGTGACATGCAATATACATTTGACTTATCCAAAGTGGGACAAAGTGGGTTTCCAGGAAGTTTTCAGGTGGAAATGCTTTCCTGAGCCTGCGAATAGTAAATATTCCTAACTCAAGGTGAATTACGAGGTTCTTCCAGACTTGGTCTCAACTTGGCCGTTCACCAAGCCTTGAAAATCCCCTCCACATCTTACAGGAACCCATCGAGCACTTAAACCCAGAAGTTCATTTGGATCTAGAAGAGTCTGAGGATACAAAGACGTCTCCCATTTGCTCTTTTTTCCGTTTCCAATGTATTTGTGAAGACATGACACAAAGTCCACATTTGCCCTGTTTGGCAATGAAAACGAATCCTTCGAAAAAGAATCAAAGGCAGAAGTTTTCCTCTCCTAAGCTGAGCCGTCTCTTCTAATGTTGGCCTTAAACCCAATGACTCAGTTTAACAACCAAACATCCACGTCTGTCATGTGGCGTAAGGTTAAAAACTTGGTTTCATTGTTTTGTTTTGTTTTTACCTTTAAATTAATCAACTAATTCATTAAAATAAATGCAGAGAGCACAAAGTTACCGTATGCAAATAGCTCACCAAAAGAAAAGGTGAAAGGAAAAAGTGTTTGGACAACTTTAATCCAGAATACACGTGCCTCACCTTTAATCACATGTCACATATTAGCTCCTCCAGATGGACCTCAGGTCTCGCTGTCTCATTTGTTTTGAATACATTTAGTTTAGTTACACAAACCGCAACTTCAGCGGCTTCAGTGATTCATGAAAAATGTGATTTACCATCGTGCTGAGAAAGTGATAGTCGGAGAGAAAGGTGCGTCTTGGCACTTCAAACAAACAAAAAAAACAGCTGATCATCGTGTAAACATAAACACGAGACAGATGGATCGCCAGAATGTAAAAAAGCTGATTTTCTTTCTAAGCTATTTTTTATTTTATGTATTGCATCCTTTCAAAACGTGACCTTCATACTCTGAATATTTGCGAGCTCATGGGCCCGTGTGACGTGGGGGAGACTGAGATTTTGGGGTTTTTTCATCATTTTTTTCTCATCCTATCTTTTCAACACCTTTGATCCCTCACAACGTCTCGAGTACAGGAGATCCACATGAAATTTGAAATGAAAGGCCAGTAATGTTGTGGGGATGGAGCTGGACCCCCCTAGGGTGGTGTCAGAGAGGCGGATGTTGTCAAAGACTATACCTCCCACCCACTCCATGACATGCTGGCTAGCCTCGCCACCATCTCCCTGTACAACTCCTCCATCTAACACACTGGAAACACTCCAGTAGTTACATCCTTTTGGCACGCGCTCTTTTCTACTCAGTGATATTCCTGTCAGCATTCTGGATATTTATTTATAATCACCTCTGTCATTACTTGATATTTATTATGGAGTGATTTATTTAAACTGTGCCGTTTCTTAGATTTGTAAATCTGTAACATATTGCATTGTTAAATAGTCTGTTACTGTTACTGTAGTGGAGCAACCTTAACCCACATAGTTTCCTTAGGGATTAATAAAGTACGCTGATTCTGGTTTTCAGGGTTGAAAAACGTGTTTATGTTCTGTTGATAAATGCAAGCAGATCAACTCGAAATTTAAAATGACTGTGTTAGAAAATTACTTTTATGAAAGGAATCACAGCTACATGATGATTCCTTGGTAAAAGGAGACCTTTCACATCCCACAACTTATTCTGAGCAGCCACCCGTCACATGCTGACAACACTCTTCAAAGTTTACCCAAAATGCATTTTTTGAGCTTTCTCCATCGAATGATCAGAGATCCAAGGTACCAGTGTGTGTTTCTGTTTCTCTGCATCACAGGCATTAAAATGACGCCCTTTATAGAGGTTACAGGAAAAAAAGTTACACTTAGACTGAGTGTAAAGTAAATGTGGTTACAGTGTAAACAAAGATGAAATATGTTTTTTAGCCTTGAAATGAGAAGTTACACGTGGATCTCTCCCGCACTCGGTCCTAAAGTCATCAGTGATCATAGATGCTGGAAAAACAATGCAAACTCAAAAGCCGTCCACTATGTAATTTGAGGACTTGAAATCTGGAAAATATTCCCAGTATGAAGGTAAAAGTGTGCTTGGCTACATAAATATGCTAAGGTTTAAATAAATATCAGCCGACTCCGAGGGGCTCAGATGGGAAGCGAACTGGTTTTTAATGCCAGACATGCAAACCTTTAACACGTGTTCTAAATCAGTAATTCTGTCACACAAAAAACTTTTATTTTAATTATTTGAAACTATTTGAACAACATTTTTTTCATGTTTAAAATTCAGTGTGTTTGTATTGACTCAATTTTAGACGTTAAACTTGGCTTTGTCCTGGGCTGCGATTCACTTTGATCGTCCTTCAGTAGCTAAGATTGAAAGCTGAGATTTTATCTGTTTTTGTGTCATTGTGTAACAGCCCGTGACTTCCTTAATTAACCATTTACCTGTTTAAAAATAAGTACTGAGAGTATGGAAACACGTACCGGCAGGCCGGCCTTCACATGCAGCTAATTCTGTTTGCAGGTCATCTCTGCGTGATGCTTGTAAATGCTAATTTATAAAATTAAACATTTCGTATGAAGTTAAATTTTATGCCAGGTCATCCTTAGGTTAACCACTGAGGGATGCAGATTTAAGCACTGCTGTCTTTCCCCTCATATTTCCTTGTGACGCAGCCATAAGTGAAGCTGAGCTGAGAATGCTATAATTGACCACGAGTATTTGTGGTGTGTAAAAATGAAGCAGGCTTTGTCCATGCTTATTTTTAATCACAGTTTTGTGCTTCCAGCTTCTCCCCCAGCAGCTGTGCTGCTGACTCACTCTCCTGTCCCGCACAGCTCGTTAGCGCTTGGATCGTCACTTCTCCGAAAAAACACAAACACGAGCTCAGACTGAAGGACTTCCTCGACTGCATTCACACGTGCACGCATAGAAACACGTGAGCATTCGGTGCACGTCTCCGCGGCTGGAGACAGTAAGACAGGAAACGCTTCCCCCCCCTCTGTCTCAGCTCCAACTCTGGGTGAAACCCAGTTACCAGGTTACGTGTGACCTCTGACCTTTTGCTTTGGCACTCCTCGTGTCAACACATAAGGAACGTGGGTTTCACAACGCGCTCGCTCTCACCTGCTGTCAGAAGCAGGAAGTAGAGGTTGTGGTTGCTCGGTGAAATATGACTAGTCTCTGGGCACGAAGAGCGCGATCAGTCCCGCGTCGGTCTGACTGTAAAGGTTTTGTTATCACAGCGTGTCAGGGCGTTTTTCCTTTGTTCACACATTAGCATTCACTCTGTCCTCACTACTACTTTTGATCATCAGCACCTGTCTTTGATCTCCACCCCGTCTCCGCTTCTTTGTGCTTGTGTTGGATCTACTATGTGATGCCAGACAAGTTATGACATGTGATGTGACAGTTTTCAGTGTCACAGACGTTTGATGGATGTAATGTGACCTGCTCAACAAGAATTCATGCTCGGGGTTTTGGGTTTAAATCAGCTCATTCCTTTTTAGATGATGTGATCTGTGTGTTCGTAATCAAATTTTTATGTTTTATGGATAAAATTCAAGTTTTTTTTTTATTTAAATTTTTCCAGCTGTTTTTTTTTCTTCAAATAATTATTCTTTGTTATTCAAACATTTGATGTCTAAAGCTGGAAATATTGAGTATTTGGTCTCATATTTAATTTCTTCTTAAGGTGACAAAAACTTGCAGATTGTGAACTTTAGACAATAATCTGAACCTAATTGTTAATACGGGTTCGAGTTTTTAAAATTAACTCTTATTCATTATGTTGAGTTCTATTTTCAATTCAGTTTTATTTACACAGCACCAAATCACAACAACAAACCCTACAAAAATACATACAGAGAAAAGCCCAACAATCATATGACCCCCTGTGAGCAAGCACACTGGCAACAGTGGGAAGGAAAAACTCCCTTTTAACAGGAAGAAACCTCCGGCAGAACCAGGCTCAGGGAGGGGCGGGGCCATCTGCCACGCCCGGTTGGCTGTTCAGTTCATCTGCATAATACTTAATAAATGTACAAAGGGAACTTATGTTAATAGATCATATATTATACAGATTACTACCCAGTGATTAATTCCACGTGTTTGCACTTTAGTCTTTGTTTGCAGTGACAAAGATACTGTTGGTACCATAAAGAAGAAACATTAAATTATAGTCTTCTAAAATCTTCTAAAAACAATTAAAAATAGCTTCAGATTTCCTCTTGATTTTAGACTTAGACTGAATTTAAGTATGTATATCAATAACTACATTAGCTTTTACTCAGTTACATTTGAGGTCAGGTTTCATGTTTTGGTTGCAAACTTCCCAGCCTGGATTTGTTTTTATGCCAGCATGCTTCAGGAGAGAAAAGTAACTTCCCTGTTTTAAACAGTTAACAGTGTGGGCCGGCAGTTATGTGTTTCATCAATGTTTACGTCTGATCTGTTAGTGGACGAGATCTGTGACGTCATTAGCCTTCCTTTATGAGACTGTTTTATTTTCATGGTAATTTACATATAAAGTTAAAGCTATTCTTTATCGTACCATTCTGGAATTTATTTGATGGGGAATAAAATATGGTGAAAAGCTTCTCTTGTTGCTGTCCACTCCAAATCACATAGGCACAGTGTTCCCTGCCCTGTAATATTTAAGGCTCTTTCCGTCTCTTCACAGACCGTATACATGTTTTGCGCTCTGGCCGTCGTCTGCGATGACTACTTCGTCCCCTCCCTGGAGAAGTTATGTGAGGTATTAATCAAGGCTTTTATCATAGAGTCACTTCGCTGGGGAAGTTATGTTGGATGGTGAAGAAATATAAAGAGTTAAAGTTTCAGATGAACCACATATATTGATATTTTCAGAGCTGGATGTTTATTTCTGACATCTTTGAACTCCAGATAATTTTTATTAGGTGCTTTTTTCAGAAATAGGAACTAATGCAGCAGGTCAGCACTGATACCACCGTCGTCCTCGCAGAGGACAGAAAGACAGAATAAAGTTGTTTATGCCAGTTTTTATCCTGACGAGGAGTTTTCTTTCTCTGTTTTAAGGAATATTTTTCTGTTTTTGGACTCATTTTTGTAAAAACATGATTTTTTTTGCCAGTAGCAGAGACCTTTTTTTCCTGTATTTGATTAAGAGATAAATAACCCGACTCTGTGCATTTACTCATTAGCCCAAATTAGTTGAATTTATTTTATTTATTGTCCTAGAGGTTTTCTAAAATCCTTCAGTTGGTATTCTTGTCTGGATTTTGAAAGTACGCCCCCTTTTTCCTACCAAAACTTTCTTCATCTTCCGATCCGTTCCTTCTCAGCGTCTCAATCTTAGCGAGGACGTCGCAGGTGCAACCTTCATGGCCGCTGGCAGCTCGGCTCCGGAGCTCTTCACATCCGTCATAGGTACAACATTTCCTACACCCATCGCATCCACGCTTCAGTCTACATCCTCTGCTCTAACTCTGACAGCTTCAGGGAGGCAGCAGCCATGGCTTTCAGTGCTTTTATCCCAAGACGCATGCAGTGAACATAGATGGCTTTAAATATTCAGTCACACTAATGGCATGTACAGTGTTACTGATGGGTCAAAGGCACTTTTTTTTCGTGGGAGGCGGGGCAAGACTGTTAAATTTAGCTGTAATATGTCATAAATATGTAAATGTGCCAAATGTGTTTAACATGCGTTATTTTGTGTGGAAACTCCTTTATTGCTGTCTTTGTTCACAGTGACATATTCTGCTCATTTCCAGCTGTATAGTTTTACTCTAAGACTCTACTGGAGTAGCTCTGGTTGATTCACATTTGGAGATGATCCTTATTTATCTGTTATTGGGCCTTGGTGCAGTGTTCAGGTCATCCTTAGCTCCTCTGTCTTAGAACCTGCTTTCTTTCCTCTCTGTGTACAGATACATACAGATATACAGAGACAAGAACAGAAAAATGTATTAATCCAAGTGTTTGTAGCACTGTGAAGCTTCGGCTCAAAAGAATTAGAATTTGAAATGTGATCAGTGTGAGAAAATAAGAAAAGTTTAAAAGGTCGACAGAAAAAATTTCTCTGTGTCATTAACACAGAGGTCAAGTTTTAGACCCCAGAGGAAAATGAAACAGGACACTTTCAGTGCCGGGACACGCACCCCTCTGCTCGCACGTGTGCTCATGTTTGTGTCAAGTGCTTTGACGCTTGTATGACATCTGTTTGTCACCACTGCAGATGCTACGTGTGCTCTGCTCTTTGTGGACCTCATCGAGTGTGTGTGTGTGTGTGTGTGTGTGTCGCACGCCCGTTGGCTCACTCTCCCTGCAGGAGTTTTCATCACCAAAGGAGACGTCGGCGTCGGGACCATCGTGGGCTCTGCAGTCTTCAACATCCTCTGCATCATCGGCGTGTGTGGCTTCTTCGCCGGCCAGGTATGACGTCATAGCGGCGTTACGCTGGCCACGGCCGAGCTCGCTGCTGACCCGGTGGCATTTTCACAGCGCGCAACCGGCGGCCTAATGTCACCTTTAAATACCGAGCAAACACCGAGTGGTAGAGGGTGAATTCATGTTTATGTGAGGAGTGCGCGCTGTTCATTTGAGCTTTAATGTCACAGATGTTAGCTGTGGCACGCTTAGCAGGGAGTTCGGGTTTTTTTTATACACATTCTGCATAATTTCAAAGTAAATATTAAAACAGTGTAATGTCAGAAGATAAAATGATGAAAATGAACAAATCGGGAGGCACGCTTGTGTTTTTTATTTGATTCTTTTTTGTTGTTTTTGTTTTTTCGTTTGTTCCTTTTAGTTCCTCGCCTTGCTCAGCCACATTTTAAACATCGCATCAGTGTGATTCCAAGAGGCTGTTTGTATCTTTTTTCTACTTTACCTCGTCAGTTTTGTGTATTTTGCATGAGCTACAGAGATACATCTCGCAGAGCGGCCTCTCTCTGATGCTATCTGACATGCCTGGGACATGGAAATGAGCAAAGTACAAGGATAAGCTCTCTGCTCTGAAAAATATATGCGCTGGACTCCAAACAGTGATGCAATCCCAGATTGTGCATTATGTAATCATATTTGGATAATGAGGAGGAAAGACAGGCGCTGGGATGGAGCTGGGAGGGGGCTCGGAGGGGGCAGTGAAATCATCCCCGGTTCCACCCAGTGCACCTCATGCTGCTGCTGCTGCTGCTTATTACCTTTGGCTAGATGTTTGTAGCAGGTTCCTTCTACAAAGCGCTTTTGTGCAGTCAAACCCAGCAAAAGCAAACATTTTGTTGGGCTCTAACTTTACGATTCCACAGCTGGGAGTGGCACATTCAAGATGTGACCCCTGACCCTCTACTTACATATACAGTGAGCACTGTGTGGGAGCGTGTTACAGCGTTAGTCACGGCATCGTGGGCCCCTGCGTTATATCTGATTACATAAAGTCGATAAACACAGCGGCTCCTTTTCTATGTAGGATGCTAACCTGCGTTTGCCTTTTTCAGCGGCTGTGATTCAAAAGGTTAACTTAAGTCCTCCTGTGTTTACCTCAGTATGGTAATGATGTCAGAAGGCTGAGTGTTTAAACTGATGCTGGATACTTTGGTGTGCTTATCTCTCCGTTTTCCTTTTTTTTTTCCCCTCACAGGCAGTGAAGCTGTCTCACTGGGCTCTGCTCCGAGATTCGATTTATTACACATTTTCTGTCACTGCCCTCATTGCGGTAAGAGCTTATACTGCAGAGTCACGTGTGGATGCACAGTTCAAATGATCAAGTGTGGAGTAAGTGCAGCGAGAGGCACTCATGCAGTCACTTACTGAGCCAATTTACAGGGCAGGTCATGGTTAGCAGCTCTACAGTCACTACGCATTTGCACTTTCTACCTGAGAAGTGTAGCTTTAAGTGTAGCTTTCTCTCCCACAGTGCAGTGCACAAAAGGAATAGCGTGGTAGGATGTATACTTACTCTAGTACTGCATAGTTTCAAGTAAGTTTTGTGCAACTTTTCATGGGGAAATATTAATCTTTTGACTCCACTGCATCTATTTGTTACTTTAAAGGTTATACCTCTAATAACTAAGGTTGTTTTGTATGATAAAATGTTGAAAACTAAACTGCTCAGCAGTACAAAGAAGACTAAATGAGCTACAGCAGTGAAACAACCGACTTATGCTTCCCATACAGTAGAATGGACTAATGGACACATTTAAAGGAAATGGGCCTCTTTCTTTTTTTCTTCTGCGGCATGTTTATATTCGCTAATCTGAACAATTCCTGTTTTAAATATTTTTATTTCTAAAGAAAAAAAGAAACTGGACAAAGAAACCAAGACAGGAGGAAACTAGAAGTGTTTCCTCAGGTGGGACAGGTTTTCGGTTTAGAACAAAAAAACAAGGCTCGGTCTGCAGCAACCGTGGAGGCGAGTGTTGTTTCACCTGAGACCCGGAATGTGGATCAAGTAGGAAAAGAAAGAAAAGGTGTGACGTGAATGTTTCTGTCCAAAAAGGAGCACCGTAACACGAAAAAGAGGTTTAATCACTGCTGAGCTCTCAGACCAGGGGGAGAAACTCACTGCTGTTACGATTCCTCTTTTACTGAGTCAGTGTCGTTAATACAGTTTTACTTTGGCATCTTTGAGTAACATCGACGGTGCTGTTGGAGGCAGTTTTCTGCCAGATCCTGTTTCTCCAGGACCGACGTGGCATCAGGATGTGAGACAATACATCTAAAGTGCATTTGGGCCACGTGATGACTTAAGAGACTATTTCTCTGCTGAGAAAGCTTCTCAGACAAAGCAAATAAACCTTTATTAATCTAAGCAGAGGGAGGAGGGAATTGCTAATGAAATCAAGCTTACAGCCGGTAGACGCTCCTTTGGGATTTGAATTATCTCATCAAATAACAAACAAACCAAAAAAAGCTGTAAATAATTTCCAAAAGAAATAATAAAAATAGCAACAATTACTAATACGAAGACAAATAAGAGAGTTTAGTTTAAAAGTGCGTGCTTGTGTTCTGTTTGAACACGTCTGCTCTCAACAAAGAAACTCCAGTGAAGAAAAGAAAAAAGATAAATTGATGATCTTTGCATGAAATTATCGTGTGCACAATCTGCAAAGAGTTTTGTGTGTAGACACTGTGGATGAGGCTCGGAGAACGAGGAGAGCTCCGGTCGGCTCCCGAAAATCTGCACATCAATAAACTTCACGTCATGAACCAAACAAAAACAGGACAATATGGGCTAAAAATACAATAAACTTGGTTTGAATGCTGAGATGAGAAAAAGGCTTAAGACGGCTCTTATTTTTTAGTTCTGACAAAACCGCCGCGAAGCTTCCATCACGGTGACGGGATGATGATCATGACTACAGATTAACAATTTAAAAGCTGTTAAAATGATGCTTTCCAGCAACTCTGACTCTCCTAACGGACTCTTTACCTGCATGCAACCAATGCCTGCTCAGTGATTGGCCAGTAAACAGAAACCAGAGATGCCCCACATCGTGTCCCTCAAGTACAGATTTTGCATTCTTCACAGATGCAGAACGTTACATAAAAAGCATGAAAACATACAAAAACATCTCTTTAGAAAAACATTTTTTATACTTGGTGCACATATTATGTAACTTATGTCAGATACATTTAACTGTAACTGATGTAACTGCTAAGAGTAGTTGAAGCTGTAGAATAATAACGCCGTGCTCCACGGCCTCGTATTAATGATTCAATAACTTGATTATCACATTTTTGTATAATTATAATTTTTTATTTTCAGGACATCTTTATAAAACTTCATGAAATCAGTCCAGTGATTGTTCATATAAAATGTTTACAAATGCTTTTCTGTCCTTCTTAAAATTACGTTTAGTAAGAGCTTTAGAGCCAGTCTGATGTATAATATTCAACTTTTTACATATTTATATTTGTCGTTGTCATATTCTATTTTTTTCTTTTGGCACTGTTTAAAATTTTGGCTGTAACTCAACGATTACCACAACATTTGGGATAAATAAATCTTATAAATATTGTCTGCACTTTATCTTTAATTTTGACCTTTCTGTTTGAGCTCTTAGCAGGCTCTGCCCCCTAGCGGCAGGGATGTTGAACTGCAGGATTTTTAATTAAATTCCCACGTGCTCTCTCCACCTGATAACCCCCTTGTGTCCTCTTTGTCTTTGCATCTTTAGTTCATCTACGATGAGAAGGTGTGCTGGTGCGTACTGACATTAACCGTAAAACTCTAAACATGTATGACTGAGCTTTTCAAATGGAAAGCGTGACTGTGAAACTTGATGCTTGCGTTTGTGTGCAGGTGGGAATCCCTTGTCCTGATCCTGATGTATGCAGTCTACATCCTCATCATGAAGTGAGTGTCAGCTTCAGAGAGTTAAACAGCTGGTTACAGTGGATTACTGAGTCTGTGATTGTTTGTCCCTGCCAGGTTTAACGGCCGGGCCCATCGCTACTTCGACCGTCGAAAGAAGGGCTCGGTGAATCTGGCCAACGGGCTCACAGGAAGCACTGATCTGGAGGATAACGTCACGTGCGACGCCACCGCAGTCCTGCTTAAAAAAGGTATCAGAGGCCGTTCTGCTTGTCCTCTAAAGTGTCTCAGTGGGTTGTAGTCGTTCATCTCTGCACACTGAAATTTGCATAAATATAAAAGCAGAAGAAGCACTTTCCCTCTATTTTTATTCTGCTCTGTGATAAGATGGCAAAGGGTACGGACAGTAGCAAAGCACTGCTTGTGCAGACTTTGAGATTTTGTATTTGATGATTATGACCCATGACGCCCTCTGTTTGAACACCGAGCTTCTATCCATCCAGAAACACGCCAGTGTCAAAGACGTTTGCAGAGAACTTTGAATAAAATGAAAAACTGATAGAAAATTCATTTACCTTCTCCAACCAAATAAGTAACCCTGTAGGCTTCCTGGTGTACCTCTTTAAGAGCTAAAGAGTTGCTTTGGATGCCAGGAATGTCAAAGAGTCAGCTGTTTTGGCCACCCGGCACCTCCAGCGTTTGCTGTCTGCAGCTTTCTCTCTGCCCTCAAAAATAAGTTGCAGCTTGAGAACAACAGAAGAGACGACTGCAAGATGCTGGCTAAGGCTGCTTTGGCACAGCCTGCTCCGTCAGCTCGTTTTGCACCTGATACTCTGAGTGCGGCCCAGTGAGAAACAGTCGCCCTCCTGACTTGTTACTGGAAAGAGTTTCAAGGAAATGCTCAACAAAACACTAATTTTTCCCCTTTCTTCATCCACATTAGTGTGATTTTATGTTGGCGTGATTTTAAAATAGTTCTTGATTCATATTCATGTGCAGAACCTGCAATTTTTCCAGGTTTGACGGGACCTGATCTGATATGCAGTTTTGCTTTTACCTTAAAGCTCCTTAAGGATTTTGATGCTGTTCTGGTGGACGTATCTCTGCATCTTGTGATGGAGTCGGGGACAGTGCCCTTGACAAACTGGTGGTGGTGCCTCTTTTCAAAAAGTGGGATCAGTGGTGGTGTTTCAACAGTAGAGGGATCACACTCCTCAGCTGTAGACATGGCATGGACCTTCATTGGCTTATGCCGGGGCACTGCTGAGGTCCATCCTTGGATTCAGAATGCTGTTTTCATCCTGGTGATGGAGTGGACCAGCTCTGTATTCTCTTGGAGATATTTGAGGATGCTAAGTAGAGATGTGCTTTATGAACTTGGAGAAGGCATTTGACCACTAGACTTCCCATGTTTGGGGAATGCGGGACATTCATTGTCTAAGGGGGCCTGGGGACAACATTCAGCCCCTGTACAAGAGAGCTTAATCTGCATTATCAGCAGTGAGTCGTTCCAGAAAAGTGTTGAACTTTGCCAACCCTGCCCTTTGACCAAGAGTCTCTTAATAACTTTTAAGACTTTTATGGATTTGGTGGCGGCAGGAATCAGAATTAGCACCTAGCTTCTGGAGTAGTTGGAAGTAGATGGAAAGAACCAGTTTAGGTGGTCCCAGCATCTGATTAAGATGCCCCCTGGCTGCCTCCTGGGTGAGGTGTTTCAGTCATTCTAAACCAGGGGTGCTCAATCCCAGTCCTCGAGAGCTACTGTCCTGCAGCTTTTAAATGCATCCCTGCTCCAACACAGCTCAATCAAATGTTTGATTACCTC
The DNA here is from genome assembly GCA_015108515.1 of Hemichromis elongatus. Lineage (NCBI taxonomy): Eukaryota > Metazoa > Chordata > Actinopteri > Cichliformes > Cichlidae > Hemichromis > Hemichromis elongatus. The sequence goes on along the minus strand of VUQR01025252.1, from coordinate 119,696 downwards.
TTCAGCATGCCATCAGGTTTGGCAAAAGCCTGATAACAAGCCATTCATTTGGTTCAGGTGTGTCGGAACAAGGATGCATCTAAAAGCTGCAGGACGGTAGCTCTCGAGGACTGGGATTGAGCACCCCTGTTCTAAACTACGAGGAAGCGTTCCTTGAGACCCAAGACTGGAGAGATTATGTCTTGTTGCAAAACCAGTTTTACCCCGGTTCTTTTTATTCGTCGGACCTCCAGAGATGACACCGGAACTCAGTAGATCATTTTTACCAAAAACATTTATTTATAAAAACTTCCGGAAGGGAGATCTACACGACCCGGCTATCGCTGTGAATCTCCACTGTTCCTTTTTCTTCCAAACAGTTTTAAAGAAGCAACCCCCATCGTAAAACCCACGTGGGGTGCTGTAAACCCCAAAACATCGCGTATGCCTGTGTGTGTGCATGCACGTGAGTGCCTGCATCCGCGTGCCTGTGTGTCTGTGTAAGTGCATGCACGTGGATGAGAATGTGTGTGGATGCGCTAGCTTGTGCTAGCTCGTGCTTGCCTGTGCGTGTCCCTCTGCCTACGTGACTTCCTGCCGGTCATAAACGTGTCCATCTCCCAGACCATAATTCTCAAACTACAAACAAACTTACAAACACACTCACCAACAGATCACCAACACTGAGACCCCCGCTCAAATACTCCTTGGGGAATTTCCACTGAGCTGCGTGTGCCTTTGTTTCAGTTACAGTTTGCACAGGGCGATGTCAGCATGTCTCCACATTATTTTACCTTTTATTTAACACATTTATCAGTCCCAAAAAACTAGAAATATTCATCAGTCTCCCAGTTTAGGAATGTCTCAGTATCACCTAGAAGACCTGGAAGAGAGGGATGTCTGGGCATTTCTGCTTGGATGGTTGCTCCAATGAGCCAGAGAAAATGAATGGATGGAGATAAATAATTCATTATTTTTTTATTATTTTTTTGGTTGGGTTGAGGCAATGATACAGCTTGCTGTTTGTGCACATTTGACTCCAGGCTTGTACTTCACTGTGCCTCCATATCTGTATGCTTTACAAACAACAGCTAAGATTTTCCAATCCAGCCAAATCATTATATTTAATGTTTTAAAACTATCGTTTTTCTGTTTTTTATTTTTTAGCGAACTTCCACTGCACCCCGTCTGTGTTGATGGTGGACGAGTTGCTGTGTGCCTACCCCCACCAGCTGACTTTCTCTGAGGCCGGCATGAGGATCATGATCACCAGTCATTTCTCCCCGAGGACCCGCCTCACCATGGCCTCTCGGATGCTGATCAATGAGGTGCTCACCAACTAAACTATTCTAAGATGTGCGTTTTCAGATGCTCCTCACATACTCGGGAGAAATATACATTTGTCAACTAAAGTTAGCCTGAAAACTTCCTGCCCAGATCCAGAGTCTTAGTATAAATACAAACCAAATAATTGTGTCTGGGTTTAGCAGAAGAGGAAGAAGACGTGGAACGAATGTTGATTGTATTTTGGAGATCTCAGACACCTGCCTGCTGCAGACTGAAGTTTTAGTTTAAATCCAAAGGAAACAAGCACAGTTGGGGTTTTGACAGAAAGAGGAGGAAGGAGCGTTTATTTCTGCCTCAGAAATATTTTTCTGTTTTGTATTTATCGATAATGACAAAGTCATTCACGGGAGCCGTTCAAAATGTCCAAATGCTTTTGTTTTATGTTCCAGAGACAAAGACTGATCAACACCACGGAGACTCGAGTCAACCGCATCACGAACGGTGACTCGGAGTCTGCGGCCAGGACTCAGGGGAGGCGGGGCCTAGAGAATGGGATGGGCGGAGCCGAGCAGGGTGCGAACGGGAGGTGCAGACTTCAGCGCCTGGAGAATGAGGCGGAGAATGAAAACGAGGACAACGAGAACAATGAGAATGACGAGGAGGGAGAGGGAGAGGATGACAAAGAGGGCCCCCTGGTGCCCTTTAAGGTTCCAGGTACACGACGCGATCCGGCCCTCAGCAAATGTCCATTTTAGCATCGCTTATCAATAAACCATGACTGACCGCGTCTCATTCATTTCACCCTCATCCAGCGGGTGTGTGTAACAAGCTCAAGTGGGTGACCATGTGGCCGTTGTCCCTGCTTCTGTTCTTCACGGTGCCCAACTGTGCCAAGCGGCGCTGGGAGAGGTGGTTCATGGTCTCCTTCCTCACAGCCACCATGTGGATCGCTGGCCTCTCGTACATCATGGTGTGGATGGTGAGTTAGTCAGGCTCGCTCGATCACTTCCCGATCCTTAACCTCTAAACACGGAGACATGTTTCTTTAAACTTCCTAACTGTTCGTGTTCAAGTGTTATTGGAATAAAATACAATGTTTATTTTATAAATGAATCAGTGAGAGTTTAGACTATAGACACACTCACACACAAACCTGTCGTTATATAAAACACACACATCCTTCGATGAAGTGCTTCATTTATCTTACCGCCCTGCGTAAGGAGGAATTCCCACAGAGTGCGTCTCTCGAGTCGATGTCTGTCTGTTCTCAGGTGACTGTGATTGGCTTTACACTCGGCATCCCTGACGTCATCATGGGCATCACCTTCCTCGCAGCGGGCACCAGCGTCCCAGACTGCATGGCTAGTGTGATAGTGGCGCGGCAAGGTACGCACACATGAGATGCAGAAAGTTGGAAAACAGAAGCAGAAATCCAGAGTTTTGCTCGTCGTAGTCGATGCGTCTCCTGACCGAACACAGACCCTGACAGTGTTTCTCTCCTCGCCTCAGGTCTGGGAGACATGGCCATCTCCAACTCCATAGGCAGCAATGTGTTTGACATCCTGGTGGGTCTGGGCCTGCCCTGGGTGCTGCAAACGCTCTGCATCGACTCTGGCTCTGAAGTGAGTGTTTCTCTGCTCCGTAGAGGAGCTTCTGCTGACTCGGACCAGAGCAACGAGACTTTGTTTGTCGAGGCACCAAACTGCATCACCTTCGACTGAGACGGTGTTATTCGTTCTTCATGTTGGGTCATTTGTAAAGATGATGTGAAAACGTGGTTCTTTCTCTGTTTCTGCAGATCACCCTTAACAGCAGAGGACTCATATTCTCCGTTGCACTCCTGCTAGCTTCAATATTCTTCACAGTAAGTCACAGATTTCTGCAGCTTACTGAGAGCAGCGTAACGCTGCAATGAAATGCAGGCGTCCCTTCACAGCTTTCATTAGCTTATGCGTCCTCGCCCTGCAAAAGTCTGACACGTGAGAGGCCGATAGAGGTTTTAAACACTTTGTTATGTCAACCACAGGTTGAAATGAGTACATTTAGACAAGAGGAAGAGCAAGTTCAACAATATAACGACCGATAAAACGTAAGACATTCACAAAACCGAAGCCTTTACTCTTTAGATGTACATATTTTGCAAATCCAGTGGCAAAAAATTGCTACGCTGTGTAAAATGTAAATAAAACCACTGTGTTGATATATCATAAACCTATATTTTATTCATAATTGATCATCCTGGTCCTTGATCTACAGCCGTGCTGTTGGAGTATTAAAGACAATAGTCTTTGTAATATCTTGAACCTTATTCTGAAATTGTTTGATTATTTGAAACTAAGATGTAAAATGCTTTTTACCAGTTAACCCAAGTTAGTTGCAAAATGTTCCTCCAGGTGTGTTGTTACCATCAAATTCAAAATGATATATTTATCATATTTTTTTTCTTACATTTTCTCAGTTTAATCGTTTGTTTTCTAAGGAGGTTATAAGTGCAGTTTCAGATCCGCCCTCGCTTGTTAAAAGCAGTTTCAAAGCACAAAAGCAGTCGTCTTCACAACCCAATGAGTGACATCGCAGTGGCTACGTTTTTTATACCGCCTGTAGTCACCGGCAGCACATTTGTGTCACATCAAGGCAGGTTGCTAGGTAGATAAAGCAATGTAAGAATGTGTAGTTCAACGTATTTTAAAGTGCATTCAGTAGCCAGTAAGACTAGAAAAGTGCTATGTAAGTTATATAAGTTATGAGCCACAGAGGTGAGAGCATCACGTTGTTGGGGTACTTTCAAAAGCAGGCAGGTGGTCAGAGTATGAAGGCTGTCAGATGTATATAAGCTGGACTCGAGCTGGGCTGACTGGTCCAAACTTGCAGGTTAATGGTTGTATCCACTCTACCGCTGTGTTGATTCTTTTTGCCGTTTGCCTCTAATCGTGTTGTCTTCTTTCAGGTCCTCGGCGTCCATTTAAACAAGTGGACTCTGGACTGGCGGCTGGGCTTGGCCAGCCTCATCTTGTACGCCATCTTTCTGTCCTTCTCCATCCTCATCGAGTTCAACGTTTTCATTTTCGTCAACCTTCCCATGTGCCGAGACATCCACTGACCCTCCCTCCTCCTCCTCCTCCTCCTCCTCCTCTTCTTCTAATTCTTCCTCTGGCCGATGGGGGAACCTCACCTGGCTTCCAGTTTCATGGCGCCTCCAAACAAACTCCTTCCTATTACTTATTAGAAACATAGAGTTCTGTATGATTTATATTTGGTGCAATACGCGCGAGGGGCGGAGAGAAGGACGTCGGATGTTTTGGGTTATTTTTTGGAGGCGTGAAGAGAAAGTGCCAGCAGCTGGATTGCTGCCAATCATGTGTAATGAACCAAAACGTTGGCTGGAGTGAACTGAACTGTATTAACGCCAACAATTAGGCTACTGTTGGTGAACAAGCTGCTACTGTAACTGACTGACTGAGGCGAGAAAAGAGAGACGTCAGCGATTTTTAGCTGGATTGTTTGTTACTCTTTCTACAAGTTTGGATATAAAGCACACGATTAAGGTATTTTTAAGCAAAAACGGGCTTTCTGTGTATATATTAGAAGCACTTATATCAGCTTTTGTGTGGAATTCTCTTATGCACAACTGGATCGGTCTCGCAAAGCCGACATATTCTGTGTTCTCCTTTAGGCTCCAAATGCTTCGACGCGTCTCCTAGCAGCCCACGCGGCATGCCGTAACAGCCACAGCTCTGGCTTCGCACTGTCACAGAGAACCTAGGTATTTATCACATAAAGTCTGCTCTTGGCTGTTTGTTATTTTCGTCATATCTGAGTAGATGTGGGCTTTAATTTTTCCCCACACAATGAAAGGGATCTACCTGGAACTGACATCCAGCACCGTCACTTTATGGATTAGAGATTTATTTCTTTAAATGTGCTATTGCAAAGCGTCTACAGGTAAACATGTAACTACTGAAGTTAAACTTCCCTGTAGGCGGTAGACCTCTCCTACTTTAGTGAAATGGTCCGTGTTTAGTCTCAGTCAAGTGTAAGGTTATGTCTTAAAGCCAAAAGTATTTTTAGGTTAGAACTTGTAGATTTGGACTTAAGAGTCGAATGCACAGTGTGTGTGTGTGTGTGTGTGTGTGTTGGGTGTGCGTGAGTGAGCGCGTGCCACAATCTGGAGGAGATGCAAAGCATGCCGAGGATGTAACTGGGAAGACGTAATCGTGATTTATTTATGAATTAATTTATTCAAAGATCACGTCTGACCTGCAGTTTCAGCCTTTTGGATGGTGTACAGTGATTTCAGTGGAAGCTGTGTACAATGTACTGTACCTAATATATAATCTAAGTACTGGAAACTGACTTGATGTTGTTTATATTTAAGAATAGAACTTTATAATTTATAAGTTTTGTATAGTTTGGAAATATTGCATTTATATTAGTTTAAACAGAGTGGATTTGGAGAGAGAGGATGAAGCCTCTGTCGGGTCGCCCTCACGTGTTAAATTAGGGACGAGATGCCGATGTGAAGGATTTCTTTTCAGGAAAAAAAAACAAACCAGGATTTGAACTTTCACAGCGGCGCTTGAATTACTGTGCTGTCTCCTGTATTTGAGGCCCGTGTGCGTATTTGAGCACCGCTGTTGTAATGTTATCGCCGCTCTGTTTCAGCGTTCAAAGAAAATGTGGGGGGGGGGGGGAGAAAAAAAACCAAAACGTTATTTCAGTTTTTGAATCTGATCGATGCAGTCACAGGATGGCGCTGCAGAGCTGCGGTACACCTCCACAGAGGCTGCAGTTGGGGTATGTTTTCAGGTAGGCTACATAGAGACATATACTGTTTGGTTTTGCATGCCTCTTTCATAGTTCAGATTTTTTTGTGTGTAATTTTAATGCAACATCTAAAAGGCACTGTCTTGATTATGCTGTACATATCAGGAGGAGTATGCTATCATAAACGCAGGTGTTGGAATAACCTCTGATGAGCAGTTATATTTGAGATATACACAGTATTTAGGATGTAGGCCTACAGCAGTTAGTTTCAGCTAATTCTTGTCATTTTAAGCTCATGTCTGTTGACTTTGTTTGTAAATCCTCATTTTTGTTGATGAGGACCTCTGGGCAGGGAAAGACAGACGTGTTCACCTTGTTCCCAGTGATCTTCTTGCAATAAACTGATTTACATACACATAATGTTTTCAGGTGCATTTATGAGTCATCGTGGATTCATCTTTAAACAGGATCTACAGTCATGTGAAAAAAGAAAGTTTTCTGGAATCCAATGGAAAACTACACAAAGCCTTCGTGCTTCCATGGGAAACAAGTGGGTAGAATTCAGGTGTGTGGTAACACAATACTGCAAGCTTTGAGTAAACGTGGCAACAAATTCATACCAAAGTCAGGCCGTGCGACGCTCAAAGGAACTGTAAAAGTCCAAGTGCTACATCTCAGGCTCTACGGGTCTCAGATAGCACGTTAAATATCAAAGTAATCAGAAAAAAGACTGAACAAGTATCGGCGGTTTGGAAGGGTTGCAGGGAAAAAAAACCTCTGTAAAAAGAAGATGGCAGCACGGCTTTTGTTTGGAAAACTGCTTCTGAGCAAACCACAAGGCTTCTATAACGATGTCCTTTTGACAGACAAGACCGGCGTGGAGATGTTTGGCTGTAATGCTTCACATCTGGAAAAACACAGCATATGAGCACATACACCTCATACCAACGGTCAGCATGGTGGTGGAGGGCTGATGTTTCAGGTTTGTTTTGCAGCCACACGACCTGAGCACCTTACAGTCATTGAGTTGACTGTGAACTCTTCTGTCTGCCAAAGTCTTCTAGAGTCTGATCGACGGCACGAGCTCAGCACAGATAACCTTTTGTAGGAGGACGATGCTCCCAAGCACAGCAGCAAATCTCCAACAGACGTGTTGCAACGGCCCAATCAAAGTCCCGAGCTCAACCCGATTGAAATGCTGTGGCGGGACCTCAAGAGAGCTGCAGATAAACCAATGCAAACCTCAACGAACTGAAGCAACTCTGTGAAGAAGAGTGTGCAAAGATTCTTCCACAACAATGTGAGAGACTGAAAAATCCATAAAGAAAACATTCACTGCAAGTTATTGTTGCTAAAGGTGCTCTAATGTTACTTTAAGCTACGTGGTTATGGGGCATGTTTCTTTTTTCACCCACTGTTCCTGCGTCTGCTTTTGTTTTTGATAAATAAAAAAGGACACGGTGTAAAATGTTATTGTAAAATGTGACATATATGTATATGTCCTGATATGAAAGATGATGTATTTTTAGCATGACTGTAGATCGCACCTGGCTTTTAAGAGAGACTGAGAAGGTACACACACAGTTTTCTTCCCTGAAGAAAGCAGAAGACTTCTCCAGTATTGCTCATTTATTTAAATGGTAAATGGCCATGAGTTAGAAGAGTTTGATGGTAAATGGATTGGTACAGGGCTTTTCTACTCCGAGAACTCAAATGGTTTGTACTAGAACTCTCATTTACCCAATTGCACACGTGTTTTTTTTCGTGTGAGTAACCACTTTGAACATTCACACAGCGTCAGGGGCGATTCAGTGCAACGACTAATTCAAAGTCACTTCAGCACACAGGCTGGAGGAGACGGAGATCAACCCACTGACCCAGTCCACATCCTGAGCCACAGGTGTTTAGTTTAAAGGGAAAAACCAAACACAGACTGATGGTTGTGATCAGCAGCCGTGCAGCCTCTCCTCTGATGCATAGAGTCTTTCACTTGAGATATTTAACCTATTCATTTTTACCCGGAGTCAAAACGTATTGACTTTCAGTTTTCAGTGGTCCTTTGTGTCAAATACCTTGCAAAACAACAAACTACAAGCACTGTGGTCAAATAATGCCGCCCCTAGTGGTTGATTAGGTGTACTGCAGGGAAAAGCCAAGACAAAAACAGTTCAGGCCATCACATCTCAGAAATAACTATCTTTGTTCAACTGCTTGAATCATCACTTTTACTTAAGCAGCCCACAGACCGTTAAATAAAAAACTTAAAGAAGTGAGTATGTGCGAGAACGTAATGAACGTTTGAGGGAAACGTAAGGTAAAATCCTGTTTCGGCCAATCAGGAGGAGGCATCGTATTACCGCGCTCCTCCTCTCCCTCCTGTGTCTCAGCTTGTGTCTCCTACACCTCGGCTGTCTAACCCCAGAGTTTGTGTCTCCGCTAAAGGATGTAACCGACAGACACTGGGGGGGACCAGAAGCTCCTCGGTGGCACCGAACAAACCGAATCCGAGGGTTTTTAATCATGGACAAAAGCAGCAGTTACACGCCGACTTAGAGCAACCACAGTAAGGTTAGTGAACACAGTAGTTGGGAGTGATGGGAGTTTTCCTGCTGGAGTGGGTTTGTGGTGCAAAGGGACAGCGGCACATGCGCTAAAGTGCGTTTATTCTGCGCGCTTTGTTTACACGGGGCGCCTTTTCGCTTCCTTCTGCAGAGGCATTGTTAAATAAACTCCTTTCATCACAGCAGAAGTATTTTTGCAAAGTTCACATGAGGCTGAGCTGCTCTTCCATCATGAACTGAAAGCATAAAGCTGCGGGTAAAAGTAAACACATGTTCGTGGCTGTAAATCAAACTTCAACTTCAAAGCTTTGGATTTGACTTTCAAGCATGTATGATAAAAACCCAGGCCTCAAAGTTTTACTTTAGGGACTGTAGAAACCGTTACTCTCCTCTTTGTAGGACTACAGCAGGTTATTTACTTTTTGGACCTTTCCACTCTTTCTTATACTCCGACCCTTTCAGTCTTTAACAACAACAACAGCTGTGAGGCCAAAACCAATCTCTGAAAATACAAGTGGCGAATTTTAATAATAAGAATAACTTTATTTGTATAGCACTTTGAAAACACAGAGCTAGAAAGAGCTTCACAGTGTGAGTTAAAAACTTGACATTAAAGGTAAGTGTACATGTTCAAACATACAGGCACTAATCAACCCCAGCGTCACACGCTCATTCCAACAATCACACTTTAATGCACATAAACGGGCGTAAACTAGGGACCAGAATCATCTGGAAATGTGTTTTCAGGAGTTGTTTAAAACAAATCACAGACGTGACAGGCTGAGGAAGGTTTGGGTGCTGCACTACAAACTCAAAAATGCGATCGCCTCTGTGATTGGCTGACTGCAGCAATTATCTATTACATCCTCTGCTGTCAATGTAGAGCTTTATATGTTAATAACAGCAATTTAAAAATTACTCTGATTTTCATGGGGTGCCAGTTAAGAGAGGCACGAATAAGTGTGATAAGTGAGCACCGGCTAGTTTTTCTTATCAGCCGTGTTGCTGCTGTCTGTTCTAATTGGAGACGGGCTATGGAGGACTGAGAGATACACATGAAGAGAGAATTACAATCAAGGCCGGAGAAAAGTTCCAGATGATTAAATAGGAAAGGACTGATTGAAAGGTCTAAATATTTGCAATATCTCCGAGATGAGGAAGCAAGGGTGAGCTTAGAGATGTGAGATTCAAAATTTGGATGATTCCAAGGTTATCACTCGATGATTTGATGGTACTGTACTGACCTCCCAGGTCAAAGTGTCGGTGCCAAACACAAAAAGCTCAGTTTTACTAGAAATGAGATGGAGGAAACGTCGATACATCCAACAAAGGGGGTTATTGGGCTTAACAGAAAAGTACAGCTGTGTATCATCTGCATACAATTGTCTGAAGATTCCATTTAACCCATTTTTTTAGGTTTTGAAGTATAAGTATGTCATAGAGAGTGATATATTTAGTCGTGGAGGAGGAAAGGATACTTCAAATACTTCAAGGCTGAAGTTGTACTGTGAACGTTCCAGTCGGGTACATATTTATAAAGACTGAAGTAAGAACACAACCCGCAGACGTGTTGATGATTCTCAGCTACTGCTCTGACTAATGTGACACGGATAAAAAAAAAAAAAAAAAAAAAAAAAAAAAAAATTTATAAAAAAAAAAAAAAAAAAAAAAAAAATCC
>VUQR01025252.1:89086-101978 GCA_015108515.1 Hemichromis elongatus | reverse complement strand
AAAAAGACATTTAAAAAAATGTGAAGGTGCCGGCCCGTTTCTGTTGTCTCTGTATGTAAGTTTTAAACCACATTTATGTTTTCTCATATTTGGAGATTTTAATGTAAAACCTCTTTCGATGGGTGGGGAAGGAAAGCAGCTGTGTTGGAACCGAGGCTGTCGGGGATGGAAAACTAATTATGACGGGATGAGGACATGAGAACAGGACGAAGGAATGAAGAGAGTGAAAATGTGATACGGTGAGGAAACGGCCGAGACAGGTAATCAGAAGACAGCAGTGCAGCCCAAAATAAAAGGAGTGAGGGGGGGAGGGGTGGAGAGTGACAGTCAAAGATTCCCAGCAGACGAGCATCGCTGTAACCCCGACTGTGGCCGAAACAGGAATTTCCTCTGGGTGCACCACAGCTCAAGTGTCTGAAGTGAAGCATGTTTTTGTCCCACAGAGCTCCAGCCTCTGCAGACGCGAGCCTAGAGGGAAGAAGGACCGAGTCCCGCTGACAGGAAGACAACATGGCCTCCAGCACGCCGCGCAGAAATCCCTCCTGCGGACTCACAGACAGGAGCAGCAGTTTCTTTAAGGTAAGGACCGGACAGCTCTGTGGAGACATGGCAGATCACGCAGTTAAGTAAAAGTCATCACATTTGTGTGCCAGATGTTAACTTTTATGAGCCTGATTGTGTTTTTAAATTCAGGAAAAACTTAAAAAACTATTTAAACTCGCTTTTTTTTTTTAACTTCTTGGATTAATTGAAGAAACAAACTCTAGTTGAGATGAGTTAGATTAAGGGTGATGTGGAAACAGAGATAACTGGTTAATTGGACGGATCAGGACAGAAAAGGATGAATGTCCGTTTTATATTTGAAACATAATTACACATGCAGTTCAATTCAGTACAACTTTGTTTATATATTACCAAATCATAACAACAGTTGCCTCAAAGGGCTTTTTATTAAAAGTGGGAAGGAAAAACTTCAGAGCAGAACCAAGCCCAGGGAGGGGCAGCCGTGGGTAGTGACCGGTTTTGGGTGAGGAGAGGAAGGCGGGACAAAGAGATGCTGCGGAAGAGAGTCGGAGATGAATAATAACTAATGATTAAATGCAGAGAGGTCACAGATGTTGGCTGTGAAAGAAAACAATCCGCCCACCTTCTGTTCATACCTTCTGTTTGCAAGGTGCAGCCAATCAGAAGAAAGTTGTCTTAAAGAGGAGGAGTTAAAACAGCTTGTGTCAGAGGATGAAGATAAAGAAGGCTTATGTTGAACTGTTAGTCATGCAAAGCTACCCCAGTAGAGTTTCAGACTAAAAACATGGAGCTGGAAGTGAAGAAAATTGATTTGCTTCAATCTACAAACTCCTGTAAAAAAGGTTCCACGCTGGCTCAACGCTCCACATAACTGCATTACATTAAAGTATTCTGTTGATAATAAAGTGTATTTATGAGTGTTTTAAACTGCTATTACCTTCATCTTCTTCCTCCTCCTCTCGAGTTGCCACAGCAAATCATCTACCAGCAACCTCCTCCTCCTCCTCCTCCTCCTCCTCCTCTTCACTACATCCATGGACCTTCTCTGTGGTCTTTTTCTTCTCCTTGCGGCTCCATCTTCAGCATCCTTCGCCCAGCGTCCTCTCACTATCCGTCCCCTGCACATGTCCAAACCCTATATCAGCCAGCTCTCTCGTCCTTTACCGGACATTTTCCCTTCATTTGAAGTTCTCCCGCCACCAAACACACCTTCCATCTCTCCTCCTACTCTGTCTTCATCCAGCATCCAGTCTTCTGTTGGTCGACAGTGCTGGTTTCTGATGATCTTAAATATCTGCATGTTTGATTTGGGAAAGATTTCAGGCTTGGGACCGGCACTTGGGGTACAGTAGTTTGTTCTGGGTTAAACCAGGTAGTGCATGTAGTATCTTTAAAAAGGTTTTGATTGGCCACATTTGTCTATTGACAATCACTACTAGTTTCATATACCACTGTTCTTACCATACTGGAGACAGACTCATGAATGTCTTCATGATTATTTTTTTTTATTTATTAGTATTTTTAAGCACTCATCAGAGTCTGTTTGGATTTATGCACTCGGGGATTTCTTTATCCTGCTGAGATTTTGTCCTTACTTTAAATTCTCACCATTATTAATTCTCACTAAGCACTTTTCCTATATATAATCAGGAAATATGGACTGTTGACTGATGAAATATTAAAGTGGATCAGTGTCTTTGACAGGTTTCCTCCACTTTCTGCCATGCGTCGAAGAAGTTCTGGAAATGAACTAAACCAGCTGCTCCTCCTGGCAGCCGGACAAACACACTCACAGGAGTCATAAAAACCTCTCTCTCTCCCTTTCATCTTCATCTTCTCCGAATTTCTTCAGTTTTCTTTTTCTTCGGCAATCAAGTTGCATATTTTTGCTCCAAGTGCCCGTTTTAGATGTGAAAATACTATTTAGCACGACGTTTTCACGCAGTGCCAAATGTTGTAGTCTTGTGTTATGAAAAGGCCCGATCTATTTCTCGACAGTTAACGCATGACAGTAAATCTGTGTCCTCGCTGCTTCTGATTTCCTCTCAGTCTTTCCTCATCTTTCTGTGCCCTAAACATTTTATTTTGTGTGTGAGCCGTGGTCAGAGTTAAGCTTCGAGGCGGCTGAGATGGATTGGAAACCCTGATTCTACTCTGACTGACCTTTAACTTCGTCTAAAGCCTCAGCCACACAGGCATAGAGGCCGTTAAGCGACTTCTCCCTGCAACCATGGCAACCACGTGTTGTTACAGACACGTGTATTTCCCCACTGGTGATGAGTAGTTACTGTCTGTTGCTAGGCGAAATTGGTTGCAAAAAATGGTGCAGCATTAAAAACCAGCTTATGATTGCTTCCTGGCTAGCAGATTGCCCCAACTGTCCATAGTTTGCATGGAAGATTGTAACTCGTGTCCAAACACACAACATTTACCCTGAAAGCTGTGGCAAAGCACACCTGAAATGAGAAACATTCACCTTCAAAGTTAAATATGTGCCTTTTTTGAATGTCTCTGCTGTGGCAAGCTACAGCTTTTACTCCGAGGCCGGTCCACGCCACAGCTGTCACAGTTTCACAACAGAATATTAGGCAAGGGTTTGCAGACAAGTTGACGTCTTTCGTGCTTCCAGCTGCTGGAAACCACAGGAATCTTCTAGCATTACACTTTTCCCTAGCGACTAGGAGATCAGGTGGTCAACGAGCAGTCTCTAGGCCTGTGTGACTGGGACATAAGCAAGTGTGTACAGGTAGGATTCACATGCACCAAGGACTTAATGCCCCAGGGTTGTGTTCTCAGACCACTGTTATTCATTTTATATAAATAATGTTGGTCAAAATGTTACTGCAGCAAACTTCTCTGCTGATGATATAGCGCCGTACTTCTCTGCACCACTCCTACACAGGCTGTCAGCATTACCTGTGTGTGTGTGTGTGTGTATGTCTGTGTGTGTGTGCCCTGTACTGGCAGGTCAGTTGTGTAAAAGTGATTTTTATACACAGTTTTTTTCTGTAGCATCACGGTACTTACACTTTAATTCTGCACCCCTTGGAAGCCTTCTAGGAATAACACTTGAAGCTCTTTTGTGACCTGGGCGCTTTCTGCCAGAGCTTAGTGAGGAGGGTCTCTGCATATGCAGCTACGCTGGGAAAAACCTGGAAGCTATTGTCATGGATGTCAAACCACAACTTTATCGAAACATACTGAGGTGTCATTTCTTGCCTATAGGGGACATGGGAGGTTGTTAGATGTCGTCTTTATAAGTGAAAGAGTTAAGATACAAACAACGTAGTGTGTATAGATATATGTGTGTGTGTGTGTGTGTGTGTGTGTGTGTGTGTGTATAAATTAAAGTAGATACATAAAAGAAAGCCTAAAAAGTTCTTCTTTTCTGGCCTTATAAAATTTGGGCTTTTAAAAAACAAAAACAAAGATAAATAAGAACTTTGTTAGTAACATCTTTGAACTGATTGCATCAAATTAGTTTATATTTAGTCTGTATGACAATTTCAGTGCCCTACACAGAGGAATGAGTAACACCCCTCTGAGACGTCTTTAGGCCAGACCAGAAACTCAGAAAGAAAGTCACACTTTTAATTTCCTTTGCAGCTTTTTCCATCTTTAATAACCCTGTGAAAGCGCTCTGTACGCGTCTGTGTGTCAAAACCAAACACATAGTTTCCCGTTGACTCCATCCATGGCTTCGACAGCAGTTCATGCAGTGAATCGCTTACTGCTGCACACACACACACACACACGCGCGCATTGCTGGAGCTGTGTTTGTGCATGAGCGCTGCTTCAGTCTGTCTTTGCTCTGCATACCTGTGTTATTAAGAATAAACTGTAATGAATGGGAATAAACCGTGATCTGATTACAAAGCTCTGTAAAAGTCGGTGAGCGCTTTTCTGGATGTCGGTGATTTTTCTCTAAAGGTCATCAGTGTGAAATAAGGCCCGTGTGGGTATCATGGTTAGAGCTCCATGAGGCTCTCTGCCCACATCCAGTCACTCAGCAGCGCTCGTGCTCACTGACCTTCGTTTTATCGGTCAGGAATTTCCCATGTCTCCTCCTCTGGCTCACTTTCTGCATTTGCATTCATATAATTCAATCCCTGTCTCAGCAATATGTAAAAACTACTGTTTCTGCTTTGCTATCGCTGGATAAAAATTTTTTTATGAAGCTCTGAGGAGGAAAAAGTTCATGTATGATTCTGTAACATTGAAACCATTTTAAAGGCTGGAAGGTTTCTGCTGGCATCAAGATAAGAAGCCCGACGCCACGCTCACGTACGCTCCAAGACCTGTTAAAGTTGACTTGACTTTAATTAGAGAGATGGAGGGGAAACTTTTAGCCTGACAAATTCCAAGTGTAATATGTGATGCCCACTAGCCTTGAAACATTTTGCATATCATAACTGGAAACTATTTCCAACAACAAGCACGTGGTGTATTTTACTCCCTCCCATGTTATCTTTTGGCTAACAGAAGCTCGGATGATCTGAAATCACATGACATACAAGAATCCGTGGATGCAGGAAATGGAATACATGATATTTTCCTGCGCTGATGATGTCAGGTAACCCTACCCTGAAACAACTTGCCGCTCATCTATGTGACCCCTGGCGCTCTGGCAGAGGCAGCTGCCAGCTTTGTTTTTGTCTCGGATTGGTTTAGTGGTTTGAGTTTCATCTGGATCTATCATCAGGAACATTGTAAACAGTGCGGTCTGAAGTGGTGTAATCTTTGTCAACAGCACGGGAGATCGCTCGTTAGTGCTTCAGAAGGATGAAACATGAGAGCAAATGTTTGCCTTTCTGGGGTTACCAGTACTAATTAAAGGTTCACGCTGTTCAAACTGCATCTTTTCTACATTCTAGTCCTACATTTCTCACATTTCGTGATTGTAAAGTGATGCTTTGAAGCGTGACATCCTTCTCCAGCTTTGGTCAGCCTCTGTCTTCACCCAGGCTCCAGCTGAGTACCCCCCCCCCCCCTGGGTTTGAGATATTCGTTGTTTTTGGTCTGCAGTGTCACTGGGGCTCGGCCCGCGTTGTGTAACACAGTTTTGACCTGATGCAAAGCTGTGGGAGTCTGTGGCTTTTACAGAGCTGGCTCCACTTAGGCCTGCGAGGGGAGGGTTGAAGGTCCTGTGGTGGCAGTGGTCTGGCCTGGAGCCCAGTTTAGTGAAGAATGTTTGGAGAAGGATGCCTCCTGCTGGTTAAAATGTATATTGAGCGCACTGGTTCATAAAGTCTTTATAAAGGTACTGTTTCTGTGATGATACACATCCTTTTGACATATTTTCCATAAATGTTCCATTTTAATATAGAATAACAGGAAGATAAGTACTGTGGGCTCTCAGAAGCTGTCCTGCTTGCACTGTTTGACCCAGATAATCAGTGAAAAGCATCCAGATTTCAACATCTGCTCAGATACGATGAGGAGGCTCTGAACCCCTGAGAGTTCAAATGTGCAATGTGGGAATGTGGAAATTGCAGTGGAAAAAAAAGACAACATGAAATCAATTACTTGCATTTTTATGCAGCCAAACAGTTTTCAGCTCCAGTGAATTTTGGAGTGAATTGCACGCAGTTGTCCTGATACAGGAATAAATGTGTTTTTATGCGTTTTAATTGAGTGCAGACCAGCTCAGAGATAACGTGTGGGGTGAAAGGGCCACACGTTTCCTTAAAATAAAGGAAGTTGCAACAGTTTTTGGAGCTGGTTCCTCTGATAGTACCAGCTTACTGTGGAAGTGAGTCAGAGCTGGGAGAGAAAAACGTGGATGAACTATGGGTGAAATACAGCGGAACAGGGTCTAATCTAAACGCAAACAAAGTTTGGGTTGCTTTTCTCTGGGAAATCATTTTCTTAGATATTGATCATAAATAAATACCTGTAAATCCTAGCAGAGCTCATAGACTGTATCTAAAAGATGGAAGTATTCACATTTAAAAAATTCAGCTGGCATTTTTACCACTGACGAGTTTTTGGAGCCAGTAGGATCCAGATGATCCAAAGTATTATTTTTGAAGCCTGGAGGTGAGGATTCTTTTACTGTTACCATCTTTGAAGCCACATGTCATGAAAAGGGGGCTGATCAGACCCTGCTCATCCATGCAGTAAACACCCAACAAACAGATCTAGCTCACCGGGCGGTGTTCACCGAGGGCGCCGTTTAACAGACTCGGGGGTCATTTCTTCCTTTTGCTTTTGAACAACTCCAGGAGTCGCCCCGCGCTGGTCACCGCAGCTCACTGCGCCCACTCGAGGTGACGTCTGCGATTCCTCTCACCTTTTTTTAAAGGTGTCACAGAAGCCAGTTTCCAGTCTGTGCCGGGTCCATGTTTTTTTTTTTTCCCGTTTTTGTTCGTTTTATGTCCGATACAGAGAATCTGGTCATCATCAAAAACTCTCCAGTTTCGTTTCAGGAGTTTAAAGAAGGGAACAGAAACCCCCACACAAAACACAGCTGAAATATTTAAAATGAGAGGTTTATTTAGTCACTTTCATTAAATTGAACATTTTACATTTACAAAGTAACAAAATCCTGACTTTAAGTAGTTTGATTACATGGAAATTACAGATTACAAAACATGGCAGCATACCCCCTCCTCACACCCACATCTGCAGGAGAACAGCTTCAAAGTGATACGGCGCTAGCTGTGTGTGTGTTCAAGTTTTGTAATTGTAGTGGAAGGATAACCAAACTGCAAGCGAGCAGAAGCCAAAGTTGCCAAACTCACAGTTGTTTTGTTGTTGTTAAAGTTGTGGCCCTCTAATTCAAGCCCATTCATTTAGACTGGAGCTTCAAAATAACTGCCTCAACTTGTTACCGTGGATGCTTACATTATTTTGGATTACGATTGGGGAAACAAACCGAGCAGGTTTTCATTTTCCTTGCTCTCGTTACAGGATTGTAAAACAGACTCCGTATCATCCGTGTCATCACTGCTCGAAGCCTAAAATATTCCAAACTAAATGTGGCACAGTCCTGGATTTGAATGACAGCGGTGATAAGGCTTATCTCTGCCTGTCACGGGCGACTCTTTGAAGCCTTCCTGTCTGGTTTAGAAACAGCATTTTCAGTTTGGGCAGCAGTTTGTTCCCTGCAGAAGGATTAGAGGAAATTTTCCCTCGTTTTTTTTTTTTTCCCACCCTGTGCTTTGTGTCCGTGTTTCCTTCTAACAGGAAATGAGGTCTACACCGGAAAATGAGTAACCGTTTCTCCAGTCCGGTCTAGTCCAGTCTCAGGCTCAGTTTTAAGTTTCATACTTTATGTTTACGTTTCATTTACGCCTCTTGTCCCTCCTCTTCTCCTTTTCACGCTGCCTCCAGAGTCACAGCTTCTCACTCTGTCTGTTTCCAGCTGATTGACACATTTGCGCTGGAGATCGGAGAGCTGAAGAAGGAGATGGTGCAGGTCTCTGATGCTGCGGACAAGGATCCTGTGGAGCTACAAGGGTGACACTGTTTTCCTTACGCGATCACATATTTTGTTCCAGACTTTATGACACAAATCTCTCTGTTTTCTTGTGCTTATTCTATTCTATTTGGAGTTTATATTAAATTTGTAATGAGGCGATGTGGTCTGGAAAATGTTTATTGTCTTTTTATATTCTAGGCATTGACTCATTTTATTAATTCTAGGTTGTTTTTTACATCAACAGAGAAAACGGACTTGCTGAGTGTTTGTTTAGTTATTCAGATGTTAAAATGAAAACGAGGCAGAAGATGTTTTGGTATTTATCTTCGCCAGCAGGTGGCAAAAGTGTTTAACTCTTTGTCTCTGTGGCAGGCTGGAGAGTGGTGTGTACCTGCAGGCTCGCCACTGCGGTGGGCTGGTGGGTGAAAGGGATTCTGGGTACGACTCCTTGCGGAGGAGGATGAGCGTGTGGGACAGGCTGACTCAAACCCACCCGGCGTGGCTGCTGCTGGGGGTCAGTGAAGAGGAGGCCGGTCGCATTCTGCTCAAACAGCCACCAGGGGTGAGGAGGTCCCATCCTGGGATGCAGATGTTAACGCGTGTCCTTTGAATGTCTTTTCAAACGTTTCATTTCGTGGTCCAGGTGTTTTTGGTGAGGAAGTCTGTCGCTCTGCAAAGAAAGGTCCTCTCCGTGCGTCTGCAGGAGGATCAAGAATCGGGAACTCCCATCAGCCACTTCCCTGTCAGAGAGAGTCAGTACAGTAAGTGACATGTTTGACTACCTTGAACTAAAAAGTACTTTCTGCTACACGTCAGAGTATTTGGGTTTTCTTAAAGCACTTCTCAAAAAGCTCTGACGGCAGAGATGAGTCAGACGGCTAAAACGAGTCTTTCGGTTTCCTTTCGTCCTTTGAACACATCGCGTTCAGCCACAGCCGCCTCTGCAGTCACGCTGTCCTCTGGGTCAAAGACTTAAATTAGCCATTTCCTGTCCACCTCTGCAATTAATGCCCAAAAATAAACTCACAACAAAACCAGAATTGAGATTAAGGCTGAGTCGGTTTTCCCCACATTATGTATGTTGACACAGTGTACTACTGTAGTTTGTTTTCTTTTTAAATGTCACTCATCAAGAAAATTGCTGGTACGACATTATTACACCATCATTTTTGCCTTTCGGATAGTGAAGCGGTGAAGACAGACGGGAAAGTGGGGAGAAAGACGGTCCTCGGGTCGGCCTCGAACCAGGCCGCTCACTCCACCGGCTCACCCACTGATCTAAAGTGGCACCCAGAGAGAGAGAGAGAGACAGCTCAAACCACCAGGAATATAAATATTTTTGTCAATTCTTTAATGGCAGATTTGGCAGTTGTCCCGTCCCCGTCCCAAAGAGGCGTTCAACAGCAAACCTAGAAACTTGGGACGCTCAGGAACCAATCGTATCATTGGGTAAAGCTGGACGACTGTTTGATGACAGTGAAACTTTTTAAACCTTATTTTGGGAGAAAGCAGGTTTATTTTTTTTTGTTTTGGTTATTTTTTTATTAGATTTGTCTGGTGAATCAGGCCACTTTTATGTCCCACTGACCAATGAAATTAAAGCTGTGACTCTCTCCCATTCACTCAGTGTGGGCCTTAAAAATAACCTGCCTGCATTCGTGCTAACGTCCCAAGTTACAAGACTTGCTGGTAGGAAGATTTTAAAACCTATAGTTAGCATTTAGTCATCCGGATAAATCAAAGAATGAGTCACAAGTAAACAAAGAGCCAAAGACATTAAAGGAAACGTCCCTGCAGTGTCCAGATCAAGGCAACAGTTCAGTCAGAAGTAGCTTCAATTTCATGAGAAGAGCTGTGCAGCTGATTCCAGGCAGAAGGAGCCGTAAACCCAGAGAGGAAACACAGAGTAAACCAAAAACTATCACTTCTGTCATTTTTGGTGAACGCGGGTCAGGAAGTCAGATGGTGGCTGATTGGACTATAGACTATACCGCTGGTTTGGACAAAGCAGAGCATCCAGTGACGTCAGTGAAGCTAAAATGTTGATAAATTAAAACCAAATCCAATATTTGATATGATATTTTTACTATTTTAACACTTTCCTCAGACAGAGCTTCAACTTAGATCTCCAAACCTATGACCTCATCTTGTTTCTGCTCTTTCATGTTGCTCTTACATGATTTCCATACCGCACGTTCATAATGTCCATACTACATCTGCTGAAAGAATCAGCCCTATCAGGCTTGACTGGTGATACTGGACATGTGCGTTTTACATACAAAGCGACAGCTGACACGAACCTCGAGGCTTTCTCACCTCTCGTCTAGATTTAACTTGTGCCCGGAGGGTTTGCCATGTGTAATCACGTGACATACGCAGGCTGCTGCTTAGGTAGGAGCAATCATAGTGCTTACGTTCAGCAAACACGCACAGCCGGCCGTGATTCCCATCACCTGTTAGCTTGTGCAGCATACCTGCGCTCACATCTTTCATCTAAAGCTCTTTGCATTTGTGCTCATTCACTGCTTGTTGGGGTTCTTCTTTATGCTTCATAGAAACTTTATTGAACTGTGAAACAGTCATTTTTATTTGCAACCCTAACGTCTGGGACATTAAAAGAAATCAGCTGCATGTATGCTAAGCGTTAGTCATTGAGCTGCAACACTGCCAAGAAGTGATGACATACCAGCTGTGGATTTTCCCTGTTGAAATGACAGCACAGATGGGAGTGTGCCTTTGGCCTGCTTTGGCTCTTTTTTTTTTTTCTTCTAGCTGCTCCATAGTTGGCGTGCCTCATCAAGCTAAGCCAGTACACGCGTGTTTGAACTGAACTTAAAAGCTTTTAATTGTGTTTATATATAAATACAACTTT
This sequence comes from Hemichromis elongatus, assembly GCA_015108515.1. Taxonomy (NCBI): domain Eukaryota; kingdom Metazoa; phylum Chordata; class Actinopteri; order Cichliformes; family Cichlidae; genus Hemichromis; species Hemichromis elongatus. The sequence continues at coordinate 91,158 of VUQR01025252.1, read as the reverse complement.
AGAAGAAGGTTCCTTCGTGAAACTCTGCCTGTACGAATAATGAGAGGAGTAACTTTGTCTTTGTGCACGCCTGCATAGAAACTACCAGCTCAAAGCCACTTCTCTAAATATATATGAGAGCCAAGAAGTCTCACATGAATCAGCTCCAAGTAAAGAGGCGACCTAAGAGTGATTTGAGCTCTTAGGTTTATGACATGCATTCAACAGATTTTGAGGATATCTCAACTTGAAACCTGGAATCGTCCACTGACCCAGATTTAGTGTCAGTCCATGTAGATGTCGAGTTATTCAGATACTAAAGATCTAAATACTACAAATAAACAAATAATGAAATGAGAAAATGACCAAACTCATCAGAACTCATGATCAGAGGCTGTCATCGTGACATCACCTGCTGTTTTGCAAAGTCTTATTCTTGCTACCTCAGCGTTGTGTATCCGGACATGATGAGTGAGGGTCAGATCTGACTGTGAAACAGAACATGTGTGTGTGACCATAATTTATAGCATGAACATCATGTGCAGTCGTATCTGGAGTCAGTGAAGAGGAGAAACCGACTAACTGGAAATGTTGCAATCACATCATTTTAATTTATCCTTTGAGACAGTTTTTTTTTTCTTTGAGTTGAATTGTTGGGACCATTTATTTAATTCTTCTGACATAAGTGCCATCTCATCAGTATAAACAAGCCCCAAAAAAATGCTGATTAGGCGAGATACTCCTCTGTGAACTCCCGCGCTGCATGTCGTTAACTTCCCGTGTGTCAAATCTGATTGGATCTTTGTAAATTTCTGCCCACAGCCTTTTCTCTCGATGGATCCGGGATCAGCTTTGCCGACCTGTTCCGGCTCGTGGCCTTTTACTGCATCAGCAGGTAAATACCCGACCTCGTGCACTTTCTTTGTTTGGTTTTCTTTCCTCGAGCGGCTGCTGCTTTGTGATGATTCAAGCATGGAAAATTAATGGATGAGAATATCGTCGAGTAAGCAGTCCGCTCTCGGTGCTCACGGCTTTCGCTTCTTGTTTTATATCGTGCCAGCTGGGGCGACACAGACAGACACAGGAAATAGTTGAGCTGAAAGAAATTCCAGACACAACAAAGCAGAGAATTAAACGGACACAAATTGTCTTTAGACTTTGTCTTAAGCTGCGCGTTGGCTGGATAAAGTCTGAACACTGTGCGTGTGGTAAATCTGTAGCGCTCTATTAAAGTGGCGTTAATGTAGTCCAGTGAAAAACAACGGGTCTGTTATGAAGGCACTTCTCTGTATGACTGTGTTTGGGTCGTGTTTTGCCAACCAAACTTGAGGCATCATCACTTTTGTTGCAGGATTTCATGTCAAACGAGGACGATGGATAAACAGAAATCTGTCACACGTGCACGTGTCATTCACGACCGAGCCCTCATTCGACAGCTGCTTCCAACTCCTTCTAGGTTTCTCCCTTCTTCTGCTTTGTTAACACATTTTTATTTATTTTTTCTCTCATTAGAGACATCCTGCCTTTCACACTCAAACTCCCAGAGGCCATAGCTTCAGCCAAGACCCAGAAAGAGCTGGAGGAGGTGGCTCAGCTTGGAGCAGGTAACCTCATTGAACATTATCGCTGCTTCGTAAACGCTGGATTTCTCGTAACTATACCTCCGAGTCGCCTGCACTTAATTCATGGTAAATTCTACCTGGTTTATCTTAATAATGTGGTTATTGTGCCTCTGCCGTAAATGGCATAAAAGAAGGATGTAGCTACCAAGACATCACCTGCTGATTACTTAAGTGTTTTTGAAAGCAGACATATTGATGGATGAATGATCTGAATCATTTATAACCTGAATGATCTCGTCTTCTTTTCTGAAACTTAAAATTTACAAAAGGGACTTAATGTTTTTATTCAATATGACTGAGCCCATAAAGTCTTAGAGAAGGGTTTAAAGAGGACACGGCAAATGCCCTATCACAGCACCGACCCTTTCTGCCACACGCGTTTGCATAGCTGCTTGGTTTTCACACAGCTGTGTTTGGATAGATGTGTGCCTTTAGCAATGGAGTGTCTTTAAGGACCGGAGGTCTTTTTTC
>VUQR01025252.1:62746-89066 GCA_015108515.1 Hemichromis elongatus | reverse complement strand
CAGACATATTGATGGATGAATGATCTGAATCATTTATAACCTGAATGATCTCGTCTTCTTTTCTGAAACTTAAAATTTACAAAAGGGACGTAATGTTTTTATTCAATATGACCTCAAATGAGTGACCGAGCCCATAAAGTCTTAGAGAAAGTGTTTAAAGAGGACACGGGTGGTGTCCTATCACAGCACACACGCGTTTGCATAGCTGCTTGGTTTTCACACAGCTGTGTTTGGATAGATGTGTGCCTTTAGCAATGGAGTGTCTTTAAGGACCGGAGGTCTTTTTTCAAGCAATGCCCATTAGGTAGGATTACCTTTCCTCCTCTGCATTGGCTTCACTTTTCACAGCCGGTTTGATAGTGTCTGTGGGCTCTAAGGGTCATGCTAGTTCAGTGTTTTCTATCCCTTATATCAGAAGTGCTGGGCAAACTGATACATTGTTTTTTAAAAATTGTGCAAATTAAATTTTTTGTAATGATTTCTTAACCTTAAAGACAGCAGCGCCTCTCTTTTTCCAATTGCTAAGCTAATCAGTTTCCTTCAGCGTTGCCTCTCAAACGGTGTCCTGGCAGGAAGAAACTATTCTTTCAGTGCTCAGAGTAGAAAATCACTGCACAAGTACTATTTTTTTAGTACTATTATTTTCTATTGGTGTGCGGATCGATACTGAAATATCGATTCCTCCGATACCAGTTGTTTATCTTCTAGAATCGATTTTCATATTAAAATATCGATATTTTAGTAATTTGGGGTAAATTTGTAGTTTATCATTAACACGAACACAGTGGAAAGAAACTATATAATTCAGATCGTCTACATCGGAAGGAACTACTTCCTCATCCGCCTTTAATTGTCATGTGCGAAATACGGCTGTATAAAAGTGTGGCAGCCCCTTGGCGTGCACACTCACAACAATGGCCGAGCGTAAGTGGAGTCATGTGTGGACGTATTTTACCTCCACAAACAGCTAAGACGCAGTTTGCAATACATGTGGCCAGACTACTAACCTCGTCAAACACCTCGGAGTAAATCACAGAATATGACGAGCTTATGTTGAGGCGAACTGAAGAGGAGGAGAGGACAGGGACGGGTGCTGCTAGGGCGAGACAGACGTCCCTCACAGAGTCCTTTAGTGCTGCAGACAGGATACGTGTTCAAATAGCGCACAACTTCTGTTTTTTTATTTCTATATGATGATTCTACAACCATTAGTCTGATGTCCTGTAATCATTATGAAGCTATAACTTGAAATACAATAAAACGTTAAGTTTTTGTACAAAGCATCGGTATCGGATCAGTATCGTCGATACCACCCTGAATTTTACTTGGTATCGGATCGTAAAGGAAATCAGTATCGCACGTCAGGAGGAGGACTGTAAGCTCATTGGGTTTCCAAATCTTTTTAATTTGCTTATCAGTTTCAGGTTTTGCTCATTGTATCCACTGAAAACTGTAATATTACCTGGTTACTGATCTGTAAAGTGCAGGCGGACAAACAAAGCAAAGATAAGAAGGCGAGTGTTCGCGCTGCACCTGCTCTGTTTGTTTTTGCTCACACTGACTCTCCTGGTCGGGTTTCATAGCAGATTCACTCACTTCACTCCGAGTCATTCTAAGCTAAGCCCCAGCGACATAACTCACCGCTGACTGTGGGAGAGAAGGGAGTGGCGAGTGGAAAGCTACAGAGGGCCAAATGCTGTCTGGGCACGCACACGCCATCGCACCGCATTCAGATAAGGACACAAAAGGCTCGCAAACATGAGTGCTAACATAATACGCGCAGCATTACTGAGATGAAACGCTTTCATTGTTTTTGCACATTCTTCTATGAATGGATGCGGGTGGAAGCGTGCTGAGTTACTTTATGATGAAGTGACGTGGTCGAAACATCCTTGAAGTATTAGCCAGGGTTTTTTAATGCCGGATTTGTCGGATTATCCTGTCATTGATGGAAACTCCCCTTCGTCACTGGACTGCTTCTATTTAAAGACAAACAGCAGCCCGTTGTGGACTCTGGCCACGCACATGTAAGGGGGAAAAAAACAAAGAAACCAAACTTGTCTTGTACCTCGTCTGTCTCCCAAGAATCAGTTAGTTTATCTCTCATTGAGATAAGACTGAACCTCTTATCCTCACTGTCGGCATGAGTTAGGTCATCTCAGCCCAGCCCTTCGCTTTTCATTTAAAAGCTACCAAGAAGGCAAAATACCAATGCAAATGTGACGACTGAAATTAATCTGCAGCAGTTTCATTCCAGCCAAGGATGGTCCACTTATTAAGGCAAACAAGCATTGTTTAAGTGAGTAAATCCCCCGTAGACGTGTTAAATCTTGTCTGGCTTCACAGCAGAAGTCATCATGTTTACAGCCTTGCTGCAAAAACAGCTGGTTGTTTTTCCCTTCATAATAATTTTTTTAAAGGTGCAATCTGACAAATATTATTCTATGACGTAAAAACATCCAAGATGTTCATGCTAGTTTGTTTAGTAATAGTACTAGTTGTTAGCGCTTATTAGCACATTAGCATTGGGTATTGTACCTGGACAGTTTGTGTAGCTGATAGTTTAACACCCTCTCACCTGAACATCATATTTACTGGCTCTAAAAAAACAAAACATGGCAGCAGCGTAGGTTGCATCACTGTCATCATTTATATACAGCAGGAAGTGATGAGATTATTATTATCAGTAACTTTACATGAATGTCTGCATCATGAATTTATTTATACCTAAAAAACATGGTGGTTTTACTGGGGTGAACCTTATGGGACATAAACAAATGAATTGTTTGTAGCATTAAAGTGAAAGTCCGTTTTAGGTACTTAAAGTGCACGTCTTCACTTGGGTAAAGAGAAACTGCGCTCAGACCCACTCTGTGGTCACTCAGCCTTACGTGTGGCGTTTATTCAGGTTGGTTTGCTTGCTGTTGGGCGGCTCTGCAAACACACGCCACAGTGTCAGGTGCTCATTGCTCACATGGACCAGCAAGAATCCCACAGGCGCATTTCAGTCCCCAGACACCAAACGATTACCGGACATATGAAACTGAGCAAGCAGCTGGAGCTGCTTCTTCATTTCCCCTGAGTTTATGTTTCCACTGTGTCAGTCACTGCGCAGGAGTAGGAGTGTGGACTATTAGTTGTCTGTTCATTTAAAGAGTGTTTGAATCTTTGTGCTGTAGCCACGCGTTTGTGTTCAGATGCCACAGATGCTTTATTTTGTAGTCGTTGTCGCAGCAGGCTGTGTTAGAATGAGGTCCGTCTTGCCAAGCAGCTGAAAACAATGAGATGAGTCAGCGAAGTGCCTTTCCTCCACCGCCGTGGCCCGTCGGTAAAATGAACGAAACAGTAAAGAACAGAAGTCGTTAAATAAAATTCACAGACTTTGTGAATTTAAAACTAGATTTTAGAAAGAAAGAAGACTGATACTGAATCTGCTCAGAGCTACAAGGAAATGCAGAGCAGGAAGAAAGGGGTGGAGTGGCGTGTTTAGTGCCCTCCCACTGTGTGATTAGCATGTGTGGCTCCCTCTCTCTGGGTGTGTGTCGGCATCCAGTGAATCAGAGCAGAGAGGCACGGGCTGAATATAGAGCGCTCTTAGACGACAAAGAAGCAGGAAAGACGGACGAAACTTAAAGTTATTGGTGAGAAGCTGCTGAAAACTCTGCTGCTGCTTTCATTTGAACACACCAGCTGCTCTGAGGATTTACTCTCTGTGGGAGTTCTGACTCGTCTCAGGAGAGGCTGGTTAATGTTTGTCTCTGAGTGTTTCTTTCCGTCTGTGTTACAGGTTTCTGGGACTCTGCCCTGTGCAGCCAGCGCCACACCTCCCCCCGTCCCCGTCGCCCTCTGAGCCGGACGCTCAGCCCCCAGCGGACCACCAGGAACTGCGAGGTCGAGGGGTCACAGCAGAGACACGCCAGGGCTCACTGTGACAGCGCTCCGGCAACCTTACAATCCCATGCGCCTCCACCTTCCTTTCACCTAGAGAGAAGACATTCCAGCGGTCCTCTGTGCTTCGTTAACCCGCTCTTTCTCCAAACCCATCCGCACCGCCGCAGCAGCTCTGAGGAGGAGCCGCCTTCAAAGGCTATCGAGTCCAACCTGGAGAATGCAGAGGAATCAAAGCCTTTAACTAGCAGCCAAAGCAGTGAGCCAAACGTGGACAAAATCAAACCGAACAGCAAATCGCGGCCCCCTCGCCCCCCGCCGCCGCGCTCAATGCCACGCCGGCGTCCTGCCCCACCTCCACCTGGACCTCCAGCAGCTACCGCCAGACCAAAGAGCATGCCAGAGGCTGTGATTACAAGGCAGCACCAATCCTCCCACAAGCGCCCGGCACCCGCTCGACCTTCGATGGGCATCAAGCACAGCGGATCGTCCAAAAGCGCCAGCTCACCAATCCCCGTGCCTTCAAACCCACCGCCTCCGAGGCCAAAGAAGCCCGACCTGGAATCTCACCGCTGCCACATTGCCCTGGATGATGAAACCATCGCCCAGGCCCTGTCGCGTGCCAAACTGCCTTCCTGCCAGCCTACATCTGCCACCCCTGCTGATCTGGAGAACAACACTGAGAGTCCGTCCGGCCCTAATGAGAGGGGACACCAGCGACTCAGCGACATGAGCATGTCTACTTCTTCCTCCGACTCACTTGAATACTCCCAGTCTCCTGGATTCTCCCTGGGCCTGGCCCCTACCCCCTCATTACACCTAAATCACCAAGACCCAGTGGAGGACAGCAGTGAGGACGATGACGATGGGGAAGAAGAGGAGGAGGACTACGGAGTTGGCATGGAGACAGACTTAGAAATGCGCCTCCGTCCATCCTTCAGAGCACGGAGCCGAAAGGTCGGCGTGAGCATAAGCGGCAGTTCCTTCATCCTTCCCAGGGCCCTGAAGGGGCGCTTCAGTAGGGTTAGCGGCATGCTCAGCTCCCTCATGACCCCGGAGAGGCGGACGGTGAAACGGATCGCTGAGCTGTCCAGGGACAAAAGCTCGTACTTTGGCTCCCTGGTTCAGGACTACATCGGCTTCGTTCAGGAGAATCGAAGCTGTCACACATCAGGGATGGATTTCCTGCAGACTCTAAGGCAGTTTATGACACAGATGAAAGCTTACCTGCGCCAGAGCTCTGAACTCGACCCTCCTATTGAGTCCCTCATACCCGAGGACCAGATTGGTAAGTGTGACTTTGGAGGTTTGCAGTATGGACTGCTTGTCCTGACTTCTTAAAAATTTTGTAAAAATCAATTGTGTGTGTGTGTGTGTGTGTGTGTGACGTTTTCAGATCTCTACATGTTCACATTCCAGATAAATTGGGGCATTAGTGATTCAGAAGGTTTCCAAATCACCAAATTCATTGACGGCGTTGAAGCCATGCATTGTGTCGCCAAACTTTCCATATGTGTGCGCCTCATTAGCAGTGTTGAATTACAGACATGCCCTAGTGAGTTATTCCTGGCCTGTGTTCGTTGGCATAATCTCACACTGTAGCTGAGTTTGACTTTGAAGGGCAAGGATTGCCTTTAAGTATATATTTAACTTGGTGGGGGTGTAATTAAATGTCAGGACTCCAGGCTGCAGAAATGTGTCAAAGCGACCCTCGTATGCCTTCATCGTATTCATTACACTGCTGCTCCTGTTAGGATCCCTCAGGTCCTTCTGGATATGTTTTTTAAAAAGTGTCGATTTCTCAGTGAGGTCAGATTGTTTGAAAAAATAGTTTGCGCATGTGGAAAGCTCTATGAAAGGGAAGCTTCATTCCCATCAGATTATTGTGGACTGTCTCTGCATGAATATGTGAGCATGTCTCTGCACACATCTCACATCCTCTTGTTCATTGTAAACAATAACAGCAAAGCCTTGTTCAGGGACAGAGAAATGATCCTTTCTGACTGTCCTGACAGACCGCACATAAACAATCTCACTCTCACAAAGGTTCATTGGAGCGGAGGACTAATGTAAACATGTTTAATACAGCAGGCAGACTGAGATCCGGTAGTGGAAGTTCGCAAAAGGGAAATCTACAGACTTGAGAGTGATAATAGGCTTTAACGAGTCATTGGCCTGAATGTGGCCCACATCTTCAGTTTCCTGCTGTGAGTCACATTTGGCCTTGACTGTTGCTGTTGCATCAGGATGAGTCTGGCTGCCTAAACTTAGCCACGCATCCACCTTATATGAGCCAAATGAGGCTTGTTGTGAGTTTGGGCCAAGTCTGACACCCATAGTCTCAAACCCAGCTCAGGACATCTGGGCCACATCCTGGAACATTTGTGAGTACTGGAACCGAAACATAAATGAACCAAGAAGGGGTTCAAATCAGGCCCACGTTTGTCCGCTGTCAGAATAAGATGTCCAAGCTGAGAGCCGACAGTGTGCCTGATGTCATGTTACGCTCACACAAAACTGTGAAAAAGGAGAAGTGGAGCTAATGTGACCCTCGGAGCCTCTCCGGTGTGTTTACAGAAATCCCGGAGAGTGCGGTTAAGTTGTAGCAGAACAAAATGTTGACTCGTTTGTGTTTATAATGTAAACCGTGAAGTGCAAAATTTTGAGTGCTTTTTGCGAGTGCAACACATGAAGTATCGTGAGTGGGAGAAGCAGGAATAAACAGCTTACGGGAGGCGTTTGACTGGCAGCACACGCCCCAGTTCAAAAGTAAACAGAGGGAGAATGTGAATGACGAAGAAAGGTGGGGTTCGAGATAAAAACCAAACAACAAATCGGAAAGTGTAACGGTTGTTCCTCGGGAGGCTCCGATCACGTCCTCGTGTGCACGTGAAGATCTGACAGAGTCATCCAAGGACTTCAGCTCTCCCCTTTTTATGGCTCTAGATCTATTTCTGTAAGCATTTTGCAATAAAGGACTGCCAAGCCCCTGCCTCGGGTGATCCACAGCACTTGGCTTTCTTACAGAGTGAGCGGGATAATTGGGAGGCAGCTTAGGTGGAACACAGTCATCCTGCACTTCTGTGGCACACAATGAAAGCAAAAAAGAATAACAATTCTTCATAAGAACAGGATTCCTGTGCGTGCATGCACTGTACTTTGTTCTGCATTAATCATTGCATAAGTCTGGCATAAACGGAGCCTGGAGGCTGGGGTTGCCTGTGCTGCATGAATACTCGCTGTCAGTGAACAATAACACACGATTGTGTGAAACGCAGCATGCTGGGCATAGTTGAGGGAAACGGTTTGAAGCCCGTGTACGTGGGTCAGTGGTACAGACGGAGCCATTGTTTTTACACTCATGTACAATCTGGTTCCAGGTTGGTTTATGACCGAAATGCTTAAAGCTCAAGCTCAAGGTCAGTCCCTCTTTAATGTTATCGGAGCCGTAAACATGTAATCTGACTTAAAGGGTTTGAGTGCCAGACTTTGCGGTTTAGCTTATTTGCTCATTTTGTGGCGTCAGCTTTGAAAGCCATGTGTTGATCCTTGTTCGGACTATTTAACTTTTTCTGCTTTTTAATGTTAAGTTAGCTAATGTTTCCAAATTAGTCCGCATTATTTATTCTTACACATAAAGAAGAGCCAAAAACCCTATACTGTAGCACATAAAGGGATTAAACAACTAGCTTGATGTTTTTTGTTATGTCCACTAATCAAAGTAAATCAGGCTAATCAGTGATTAGTGGAGACACTGAAGGTTAAATATGATTTGTTCTCCATTTGGAGTTTAGGAGGCAACTTTGGGAGAGGAGGCTTGGCATTAGGAAGACATAGAGATAGCTTTATGTCCTCGTAAATGTTTTCATCAGATGATGGAGGGTAAAGGGCATCATGTGCCCGAGGGCCTTCTCTGATGTCAGACATTGTGCATCCTTATACTCAAATGACTTCCTGTTCCTTTTATGTCTTAAACGTCTGTCTGGCAGCAGCAGTGGTTAGCACTGTTGCCAGACCATCCCTGTGTCCTCCCCGTGTCTCCGTGGCTTCTCCGCCCACAGTCCAAAGACATGCATGACGTGGGCTTAGGGTAGTCTACCTGGTCTCTAATTTTGATTTTGATTTTTTTTTTGTTGTTGTGGAAACAACTAAAAAATAGAAACATCTAAAAGGCTAAGCTGACTGAATCTAGGTCAATGTCTTTGTATGTGCAGATATTTTATTTTCCATGTGATTTCTTTAGATACATTTACAGTACATTGGGTCAAATTTCCATATTTCCAAAAATTATTACAAGACTAAATCCTAGTTTTGTGTATTAAAGTATAAAAAGAAAGAAATACATTCAGGTGTGACAAATTTTGGCAAATAAAAAAACTTTAAGTCAGTTTTAAAAACTTATTTTGAGCTCATTGTCAGTGAGCTCTCACACTCAGCCTCCTTTAAGTTCAGTTATGTCGTCTGGGTTTAACTACTGATGCTTCAAATTAAAAGCATTAAGTCTTTAAAGACGATGCGGTCTGTTATTAACATGGATAATTTAAGTCTGACTTTAAGCCATATGTGAGGAAGCTGTCCAGTACTGTGCTGCATTAAAGGGGAGAAATTTTGAAGTCTGTGCAAGTTTCAGGGTTGATGAACATGACCTCAGCTGCCTTTGCGGAAGTGGCTGACTGTCAGTAGCATGTGACGAAGTGTTTGGGTTAACCAGTAAATCGCCTCATTTATTCTCAGTAACTGCAGTCAAACTAAGAGATACAGTAAATGTACAGTTTCAGTTTTATTTGACTTGTCATTGCGCAACAAAAATTAACACACTTTATTACGCGCTTATTCGAAGAAATGATCATAACCGGTTGTCTGTGTGCGGGTGTGTCCTCTTCCACAGACCAGGTGCTGGAGAAGGCCATGCACAAATGTGTCCTAAAACCTCTGAACAGCGTCATCGAGACGGCTTTACACGACTTCCAGGTGAAGATCTGAGAAAATGAGTCTTCATAAATGAGGAATGCTAAAGATGAAGCCGTGATATCAGTGATGCGTTGTCTCTCTTTTCTGCAGGTGAGCAGCGGGGCTTGGCAGCAGCTGAGGGAGAACTTGGCCCTGGCTAAGACCAAAAAGCCCCAGGAGCTCGGGGTGGACGGCGCTGTGCCCCCGGACGCCGTGGCTATTGAGAAAATCCGCCAGAAGTTCCTGAACATGAGGAAGATGTATTCCCCTGAGAAGAAGGTGTCACTGCTGCTGCGAGTGTGTAAGCTCATCTACACCATCATGCAGGATAACTCAGGTATGGAAAAGTCCGTTTGTTCCCAGTTTGTCAGTTTCCTGTGATTGTTTACAGCGGGGATTTTTTGGCTTTTCCTTCCTCTGCCAGATCTGTGTGACTGCCATCAAGGTTGCTGTAGTTAACTGAAATGGAGCTAAAAACTCAAGTTAGATGTAAAAAAAATAATGGTTTTATTTATCTAAAATAAAAATGAAAAAACAGACTGCTGGAAAAAAATCAGACTATCTGAAATGATTTTGTGGTTTTAGTGTTTATTAGTTTGGAAAAATGTTATCACAACTTGGCTGATGAGGCCTTGATGGGCGTGTTTGTTGAGACTCTGGATGTCTAGGCTGTGAGTCAGCTGCTTTCAAAAAGTAACACCTGTACTGATTTTCCTAAATCACACCTGTTGACATACGCCCTCCATTCAGTTCCAAATAAAAATGAGTAAACCTGACATCAAATTAGAAACGAAACATTTTCAAAGTAAAGCTAAACTGAAACGATCCAACGCACTCTGGAAACGACCTGAAACTAAACGGACTTAAAAAAAAAAAATAAAAAATAAAAACGGCATAAAAGAGAAAACTCTTTTGAAAATGCAAACCCGCCACACCTACATCCCTCTCTGCTCTCCATCTGTTTCCTTCCAGGGAGGATGTACGGTGCCGATGACTTCCTGCCCATGCTGACTTACGTGGTGGCTCAGTGCGACATGCCGCAGCTGGACACGGAGATCCAGTACATGATGGAGCTGCTGGATCCATCCCTGCTTCAGGGAGAGGGTAGGTCCTGTCAGCCACACGGTAGCATCGGTTACAGACACAGTTATAGTTATTGAGAAATGCCTCAATATTCCCAGAATTCTTTCCACGGTTTAGAAAAATAACTTCACTTAATCAAGCCACTCTTTGATGATTCAGTTTAGCTGTATGTGAAAATAGCTAAGACACCATTAAAAGATCCGTGTCTAGATTACATTTAGGCACCAAACTGTTTTGCTAGGAGACGGTTATTGGGGTCGTACCAGAGCCTTTCCTACAGACGTGTAACATTGTTAAAGCGAGACTTTAAATAAAGCAGACATGCTGATAAGAAAGAGAAGGACCCTGAGGTCTGCTCACTGGAAACGTCACCTCGTCTTGAAGTTATTTGGATGTTTCATTCTTGAGGTTGGGCGCTCCAGAGGTCCGCCCTGTTTTGTAACCTGGTCAGAGGAAGGTCTTGCCATTATAACTGTGTGAGAACAGGAAGCTTCCAGGTTAATAGATGTACATACCCAAGATCATAGATGGAAATCGCGTAGTGGAAGTTCAGACTGTGAAAGGAGTGGTTTCCTGGCACAGTCCGGCTGACAGTATTAGGATGTTGTATCAGCACTGATTGTTTTAAGGAGTATTTTTGAATAAACTGTCCCTGCTGCTACAAACAAGCTGCTGCATGTGGCGATGAACCTTCCCAGAGTTCTCTCCAAACTCTTTCCTTTAATAAACGTGCAGCTTTATAGCATCTTATTACTCATTGTTGTAGTTTTACAGCTTTAGTGTTTTGATTCAGTATCGCTGCTCTTATCAGTTTTATTACCAGCAGCAGCAAACGTGGTGCTGTTTTCTTTCAAAAACCGTCCACCGAACTACAGAAATGCTGCTAATGAATAATTTAGTGGGTGATAAGTCGGAGAGACGGCAACGAGAAGGGATCCGACTCCATATCAGCTGTCAGATCACTCAGGTTTTGTGGCGGGTGACAAGTTTCATCAGCGATGTGAATGACAGCAGATGATGAGCTTTCAGCTGTAAAATGTTACTCGTCGTTTGTGTGAGTAATGAATAATCGTCCGTGGGTGTGTTTGTCATTGACAGCAGGCTGTGAGTGTTGCGCTGTCACGGCTGCGCACGAAAGAGCCCGTTAAGTTTACGTTGTTGGAGCATTTCAGGAGTGGAGGTCATTTATTTTGGAAATTGGAAAGTGTCTCGGGGGCCATTTCCGGGTCCCCCTTGCCCGCTCCGTGCGGCTTGACGTGCCTCCTGTTTAATGTTTGGGAGGCTTCTGAAAGATGCTGCTGCTAGAATCTCAAGCATTCGTTCAAGTGGAAGGAAAAAGCCCACAGCGTTAACGTGCACGGCCTCGCCTGGCGTATTCCTGTAGTTTCACATCATCAGTGTGAAGTGACCTTCAACTGAACCATTTAGTTTTGGTGTATGTGAGCCATAGTTTTCTCCTATTGCTGACAAAACTTGGGGGATCAATTTTCAAAAGTCTCATATATCTTTGTGTTAAGAGGTTTGAGTAAAGGGGGAATTTTGCAGGATACAGATTTTATTAGGATCTTCCAGAGCTAGGGATTTTCCTTTGGCTCTGGCTAAAATATCTGTGGAAGGTGCCAATCTGGCACTTATCTGGGGAAAGCCCTTTCCTTTTTCATTTTTTTAAAAATAAAAACATCCCCACATTCAGCCGGTAACAGCTGTACCGTACAACCGTGACGCTACACTGAGAAACTAAAGAATTTAAAGATTTACTGAAGTATTTTCATCTCCATCACTGGTCCAGAATGATGTTTTAAATCTGGTAAATTATAGAGCGGTATGCCTTCTAACAATGAGTCATTAACCCCACAGACCCGTGACACAGCCAAGAGAGAAGCAAATATATAAATCCTACAGAAATACCAATGAGTTATGTTTTACAACTAAAACCGTGTCATTGTCTGTTGTGTAACACTACTGTAAGTTACTGTTCAAGGGAGTGAAAAAGTCGTGAATATCTACACGTTGCTGCTGTTGATTGGAAATGAAGCGGGGCAGAGGTTTAATCATAATGAAAATCATCACTGCGATGAGTTAATTACAGATGTTTTTAATGACTTTTATTGTTCTGTTGTTACTTTATTTGATTTGATTCTTTTAGCTCTACAGCACTCAGCTCACCTTAAAAACGTGCTTATAGAGAAATTGAATTGGCCTGCCGTGCTGCCCCCTTGTGGCCAACGGTCCAAATATTATTACATAGTTTATTATTTAGTCTTTATGTGGTAAAGTTTGATAAAGAACCAGCACACACAACATACATTTTCAAATTTATTAATCCTGAAAACATGAATTATGTAATGAATCTATGAATTACAAAACAAACAAATATAAAGCAGACGTCTGGCGCCTGCAGCTGGATAAATGCCTGCATAGGAAGGAAAAGTCCTCACAGCAAGGAAATTCCAGTCAGTGTTTTGATTTTTAATGAGCTGGAACCGGTTCATAGGAAAAAATAAGGAGGTTTATGTAGCAAAGGTGAAATATTTTCCTGCCAGCGCCAAGCTGTCTGGCACGTAAACTGAAAATATTTAATAATTGGTTATGTAAGTAAATATCTTTGACCCTTATGCACCAAATCTGATTCATGTCTTAATTTTTCTGGTTTCATTTCTCTTTGTGTTTAATATTTACTCCAGGCGGTTACTACCTGACCAGCGCTTACGGAGCCATGTCCCTCATCAAGAACTTCCAGGAGGAGCAGGCGGCCCGGGTGCTGAGCTCCGAGGCCAGGAACACGCTGCACCAGTGGCACCGCCGGCGGACCGCCCAGCGTTCAGTACCGTGTGTGGACGACTTTCAGGTATCACCTGACCTGAGCCGACCTTGACCATCCAGGCAGTGAGTCAAAGTTGTACCAGTAAGAGTAAACCCAGCTTTGGACGGGTGCATGAACGGCGCTGTGTCTCGTCTGTACTAACATCACAGCATGTGGCTCGCGGTAGACAAGCACCCTCTAATGGAAGCACTGCATGTAAAATCTTTGTCAGTGCATGTGGATTTCCTGCCTGCTCACCTCCTCAGAAATGCCTCTTTCGTTCATTTTACGCATTTCTAAACTTTAACTCTTTTCTCTAGAACTATCTCCGAGTGGCGCTGCAAGAGCCGGCGGTGGGCTGCACGGCCAAAACGCTGGTCGTCCACCCGTACACCACCACAGAAGAGGTCTGCTCGCTGTGCGCCCACAAGTTCAGGATCGCCGACCCCGAGAACTACGCTCTGTTTCTGGTCAACGAGGAAACGAGCCAGCAGCTCACCCCAGACACGCACCCTCAGCTGATCAAAGCCGAGCTCCACAGCCGGCCGCGCGCTCAGGTCTTCCACTTTGTCTACAGGAGGGCGCACAACCTGAACCTCTGCGTCCCCGGCATCATGCAAAATGGAAACTGTCCTCAGGTTGAATAGCGGAGGCTCCGCCTCTGGTGCTTGTAGATGTTTTGTCTTGTGGAGAGGTTTGATATCAGAAGGAAGGAGACGGTCGAAGCTGCACGTTGACATGTTGATGCAGATATGAGCAGATATTAGCAAACCATTATTTTTTATAAGGTTGGACTCCAGAACCACCTTAAATCTGGCTCACAAAAAGACAACGAAGGGGAAAGTCAGCAGCCTGTATTATGCTTCGGTTAAAAAGGAGTTCAGCATGTGTTACGTGGATGAAAATGAAATGTTTGGCCATGATGGACACGTATACCATCCTCAAATAAATGACTAACTTTTGCCTTAACTACTGCTCCCTTGGTGCCTTTAAATGGAATTGACTATACGGTTTGCTACTGACAGCATTCAACCTAGATTGAAACTCCACTCTAAACGTTAATTTAAAAAGAGAAATGAGCTTTTGTAAAGTGTATGATTGTTTTTTTTTTTTATTGCTCTGCAGTTGCTGGACAACTGCAGTTGGTATTTCTGTGTAAAATATTTTTATATCCAAATATTTTTTATGCCTTAAGTGACAAAGATTTGTATTCTGAATTAATGTTTCTGTACTGGACTCAATACTGGACCTTATTTATGCCACGTTTTTCTCCAGATTCAACTTAAATCTGCACTGTTTCTATTGTATGTTATAAAAAAAAAAGCTCAAAGCTGAATATGTAAATTTATAAAATACACTTTAAACGAGGCTGCTTGCTGACTCCTATATGTTCGTTTTTCTGAAAAGTCACAATTCAGTACAAAACATTAGCATGACAACAGGAAGAGAACAATGCATGATTTTGCTGCATTTGTGAGACAAACTCACACAACAGCAAAATGCATCATTAGTCCTCCTGAGCGTTTTAAATCAGGGGTGGGGACCTCCAGGGCCGGTGTCCTGCAGGTTTTAGATGTGTCCTTAGTCCAACACAGCTGATTTAAATGGCTAAATGTCCTCCTCAACATGTCCTGTAGTTCTCCAGAGGCCTGGTGATGAACTAATCATTTGATTCAGGTGTGTTGACATATGAGAGGAACGTGTGTCAGCCTGTTAATGCAGCGGTGAGTTGCTTTATTTTCTACACTCACCATGTCTGAGATGAACTACACAAGGCCTCACACCTTGGGCAGCTGAAGTGAAACGTGGTGCATTATTTCAAACCATTTCAGACTCTCTTCTGGTAAATTTAGACGTTTCTCAAACTCAGAAAGCCTGAAACTGTATTTCAAAAGCAAAAAAACTTTGTTTAAAAAAAAAAGGAATACTTTCTTCCTTTTTTACAACTTAAAACAACTTTTTTTTTACAATAGCGATGCCTTGGTGCACTCTGACATACTCAGACATCTAATGTAATTCGGCATTTAGACGCAGCAGAAGATCAAAGGGCTGCACAGCAAGTAAATCACCAAGTTTTATTTCCACACTCAGCACTCAGCCATGGCTCTGTGTGTTGGGACAGTCAGCGTGGTTACTCCCCTAAATTTAACCTTTCAAGCCTCAAGTGGACAATAGAGGAACTACAGTTTTTGTCTCTTCCTAAAGGCAGTTGCTTGTTTGTGTGGATAGATTCGCGTTTCAGCTCCAGATGTTCTCTGTCGTTTGTTTACCTACATAATTCAAACACCCACTCCTGGAATTAAGTCAAATAAGACCTTAAGAACTGCTAACACAAATCTTCCTTTTATTTAATTTTCTGGTGGGTTGTTTTGTTTTGCAGCATCGGGCTCCACGCTGACCCTCTGACCTCTGCGATGGAGATCTGAACCGTGCCTGAACAGCAAAGTTAATGTACTCATGATAGCATATGCCAGAGTGTGGTACATAATGTACTGTAACAGGGTGAAGCTTCCTGGAACTGATAGTGAGACATTAGGCTTCAAGCTAATGGAGTTGTTCTCCAGTCTTTGTCCCCGGTTCATTGTAACTCCCACCTCTCTCTGTGGAACATGGGTTCAGTTAAAGATCTTTAAAGCCACAAGTACAGCCTTTGTAATAAATACAGCAAAGCAAAGGAGGGTTTAAAGGGTGAGGCAAAAAAACAAAAAACAAAACAGGACTCAAAACAAAGAAAGATTGTGGTTTATGTCTGTTTGCGGAGAAGGGATCAAATAAAGGTTAGGTGAGTTGACTGCTATGTGTCGTTCAAAGCAATTTAGCAAAGACTATAGAAGATATGTGTTTGCACCAATGCTGACTCCAAACAAGCACTTTAGGTCCAAGTGAAACAGATTTATGTTGAGCTCAGAAGATCATTACTGGAGATTAAAGTGTATGATTGTGTGCCATACGAGGAAACAAAACTACATCTCTTGCAAGGCTGTAATTGATGTAATGAAGAGGAATCTATGTCCCTTTATGTAGCATGTTTATTGCCTGCCTCATGCACTACCCAGGTACACTCTACCTTACAGAGAGACACACTCATCAGGAAATCCCAAGTTAACTTGAAATTTGTGTCAGCTTTACGAAGCAGAGACTGCCCCTCTGTGGCACTTATAGGGCACTACAGGCTCCTCCAGGTAGCCTTCAAAATCTGGTTTAGATTATTCTTAAATAAAACCTTCTCCCTACGATTTTAATACCCAAAGAAGATGGTGTGTTCAATTCAGTTTAGTTTTATATAGTGCCAGGTCACAACAACAGCTGCCCCAAGACACTTTATATTGGAAAGTAAAGATCCTACAATAATACAAAGAAAACAGAGAGAACCCCGACATTAACATGGCCCCCCTGTGAGCAAAAATTTTGGTATGGATCCCGACAAGGGACATAGGAGGGAAAATGTTGAAGCAATATTTTTTTTTGCGACATCCTCCAAAAGTTTTATATTTAAGTCCGTATATGGTTTCAAGTCAGTACTGAGCTTTCGGGAACAACCATGTCAATGGAAATCACACACTCGTAAGAGAGAGAGGTCAAAGGTTTTTAGTGGGAGCTTGGTCTAAACTATAAATACATTAACTCAGCGCTTTGTTTTGTGAGGGACATCTGAAGATTGTTCTTAGTGGAAGGGAAAACACCCCGGCAAGACGCAGTCTGACCTGGTAGTCTTGGTTGAGTTCATTAACAACCAGCTGCAGCACTCTGAACAGACTCGCGGTGCATTCACCGATACAATTAATATAAATGCAGGGAGAAAAAGATCTTTATCGGGATCTCGCAAAAGTAACGTGGGAGAGCCTGTAAATGCAAATACATAAAAAATGTGATAAAAAAAAGAGACGGAACACAGCATCGATAATTTTAACGAATTTAAATAAAACGTTATTTATTTCCTTATTTATTGCCCTTCTTGATTTTTCCCTTAAAACGCTAGTATTCCGCTAGTGCACGCTGATTGGTCTGTTAAGGATTTACGTCATTGCGTACTTCCTCGATGGCGCCCGTTTACAAACGCCAGCCATATGTTAGCAAGGTTGTTAACCAACAGAAGTCTGCATGTTTGTAGAAGAAGCGCTGTCGTGGCGCTGGAAGGCGAGTCCATCAAGAGACTGCTTGCTCTAAATTGCCCCCTGCTGCTGGCTTCATGCCAGGAGCCAAAATGGCTGATAAATGCTGTACCTAACACTCGGAGAAAAGTATTTAGAGGTACTTAATGTCCATAAAGATCTAAAAGTGGAGTTATGTATTTTTATGGCCGTTTCTGTGTTAAACGAGGTGAAAACCAAAATAAAAATATTTAACACGGGAGACGTATGTTTTTGGGGCGAAAGCGCTGGAGTAGCTAGCTAGCGCCCCCTATAAAACCAGCAGTCCAGAGAGCGGTCGTTCCGGTTATATCAGTTCTGTGGTTCCCGCCCACTCGTGCTCCTCAGCTGTCTTGACAAAGTGAAAGTATTTTTTTCTGTTTTCTTCTCTGCACAATGCTCCCGTGAATGCCTTAGTCTCCTCCTCGTGGAAAAGAAAGGTGCTGTACCTTCGTCGGTAAGTTTGTCTCGTTTCTTAATACGTAAATTAATACATAAATGCGTAAGTATAATGTCAAATGAAGCAGAGTCAATTTTGTTAGCTGAACACCGGCTGCTGTCTGACGAAGCCCGTTTACTTTCGATTTCAAATTCTGGTTTAAAGCAGCGGAAGTTGTGTTTCTACGGGGTTGATTTTAGTGACACTTTAGTTAAAACTCATTTCTGTGTGTTCATACAATGGTTAGGTTGCTTTTTTTCTTTTTCTTTCTTTTTTACTTTAAAGCTATTCGGGCTAAATTGGGGGCACTTTTTGCTGCGAGATAAGAGGTGGTATCACTGAGCATGCGCAATCCTACAAAGGTGTTTACAGTGACTATTGATATGCAGATCAATTATACAGGAACAGGTAACATTTGTACTTTCCTCATTATGTAAACGGTGAGGTTTGATTTGCTGCTGAGTGAGAGTAACGTCTAAAAAATGAATTTATTTTTAGTAAGCACAACAAAATGCAACAAAACACACCTGAAAGCACCAGCCTTACAACATGTCTTCATCTGAAACAACCATGATTCAATGTATTGGCCCCGTTACCGATATTTGGTTTAAAATGTTTATATGATTACATTTCAAAGTAGGTGTTTTTCCTGGGTAAATATAAATGTTGATATACAGTTAAGCCTGCAGTTATCACACTAAGCTACTTTGTAAAAAAAGCATCAACGATGCTTTTAATGATCTTTTTTCTTTCTTCTTCTCTCCCAAAAGTTGATTCTGTTCATCTGGACTGACTGTCATCCAAAGAGATTCCTCAAAAGCTGAATGGCAGTCCAAGAGTTTTAGTCTCATGCGGTATTAAATTAAAAAATAAAGTTTAGCTGCCTTCAATTCAACCTGGAGAGGGTCGAGGTTCCGCTTGAGTTACACTGCCCAAATAATGTAAACTTTGTCTATAGACAGCGTGCAGCGTGTTCTTCACGGACATCCACATGCCTGCAAATTTTGTGTAACCGTGCAGCACTGTGTGTAGAAGCTGTAGCTCACACTAGACCACCTGTGCATGTGCTCCAGGCAGCAGCTTCAGAGTAAAACAGGAATGACTGCTCGGCGCCATGTCTCCAGCTGTTCGTGTCCTCAGCAGTGCATCATTCAATTTCTAAAGTCCAGGGTCACAGCGATTGCTTTGGCAGAGACATTAAACTGGGCCTGCTTTGTTATTGAAAGCATGATGTATCCCACTGATTGATGCTCAGAGCTGGTAATAAAAACATTCTGAACATAAATGTGATTCTTGGACTTGGATTGAGTGTAAAAATGATTTGGTTGTGGTTTCTATAACCTAAATGTGTTTTTTAACCTTCGGCGAGGTTCAGGGGGGAGACACTGACGGAGTTTCTGTGGACTGACTCTGTAGTAAAATGTTTCTCACTGACTTTTCATCTTTTCAGGAACATCTGCCATTGTTATGGCTCTCCAAACCTGCCTCAAAGCCGCACTGAGGAGCAAATATGAGAGCCTGGATGAGGCCTTTTCCAAAAGCTCGATACTTCCTTCGAGGCTCTGCCGTCAGGAGGTCAAGTACAACTACATAGAGCCTGATTTCTCCCAGCATGAGTACAGAAGCCTGGATAGGAGCGGCTTTTTTCCAGACGCCCCACTTGCAGACGTTTTATCTTGCAAATGCCAACATAAAAACAGAAATAGAACGGTCATCACTTTAGGAGTGAGCGGAGTTGGAAAAACCACAATGGTGCAGAGCTGTGCTCTCGACTGGGCCAAGGACAAGGGGTACCACAACATCAGCTTCCTGTTTCCTCTCACTTTCTGGGAATTGAATCTGCTGAAACACAGACTGAGCCTGATCGAGCTTCTCCAGACATTTTACCCTGAACTGAAGGAACTCGATGCGTCTGTGCTAAATGAAGACGGGGTGTGGTTCGTTCTCGATGGACTAGATGAGTTTAAAGTCCAGCTCGAGTTTGATGGTCCAGCTGTGAGTGATGTTTCTGAAGCATCAACTGTAGAGAGTCTTGTCTCTAACCTGATCAGGGGAAATTTACTTCCCAGAGCTCATATATGGGTAACGACTCGATTTTTAGCCGCATCACAAATACCTCCCTATTTTTTGCTGAAAAAGACGGAGCTGCAGGGATTCAGTGATGAACAGAAGGAGCAGCACTTCAGGATGGTCATCGGTGATGATGATCTTGCCAACAAAGCCATCAATCACGTGAAAATATCGACGAGCCTGGACTACTTCTGTCAGATACCTCCGATCTGCACCATTATGGCAAGTGTTTTAAAGGGTCATGTTAAAGAGCTAAAGGGTTTTGAAATGCGTCCCTTGAGTCTAACTGAGATTTACATTATGGGTTTCGGTGTGCTGGAAGCGACACGCTTGACTATGGTTACCAAGCTAACGAAGGTGGCGCTGCTTCGGATGGGAGCGCAGAACGTCATGTATGAGGATGACCTTTCAAGAAACGGGATAAGTGTAGAGGAAGCTTTAGCTTTCTCAGAAACATGCCCGCTTGTCTTGAGAATGGAGGCGGGACTGAACGGTATCAACGTGTTTCGCTTTGGCCACTTGAGTGTTCAGGAGTTCCTTGCTGCGTCTTGCAAACTGGAGGTCATCAAAGCTTCAAAAATGAATTTAAGCTCCTATATTCAGCGTCGAGTGGATGAAGTGGTGAAGAATGATAAGGGAATCTCTGATCTCCTACTTCGTTTCATGTTTGGCCTCATTAAGGAGCGTATGCTGTTGTTGCCCCGTGATTTGCTCTTTTGCTACGTCAAGGAGAAGATTCTGAGCAAGATATCGTCCTACAGCACCGTCATCCTGTTTCACTGCCTGCGGGAGTACAACTGTCTGGCGTTGCAGGAGGAGGTCAGGTTTTTTCAGAGGTTTGGCATTTCTCAGATCCCAGGGTTCTCACCGATGCACTGGAAAGACTTGATACAGAGGATCAAAGTATTTGAAGGGATGCGAGAGACTTTTGAGATGGAGGTGTCAGCGAGCTGTGATGAGAAACTCATCAGGAACATTCCAGCTATTTTGAAATCCAGGAAAGCCATGTAAGTTGGTACTCATTGAATTTTATCCATACGTCTATTTTCCTAACCACTTAGGGGCTACTGGATCGTAGCTGTTATAGGACGATAGACAGCGTTCACAATCACAGGGCAGTATGTACAGATGCTACACACGTATTCGGACATATAAATGTACTGAAATTATTTAACTCACACAACAAAACTATGTTCCTTCAGGTAATGCAGGACTTTTGTTAAACCCCTTGAATTAAAATTGTAAGTCAGTGCTTCAGTGGTTTGATTTATAATCCACCGTAATTGTGCACAGAGCTGTAACTGCAAAATTATTTCATTGTCTAAATGCTTAAACATCTACCAGTACAGTATTTCCCTCTTTGCCAAATGCCATTAACTTCTACCTCTTTGCAGACTGAAATTCTCTAACCTGACTGACAAGAGTTGCCTAGCGTTGGCAGCGGTCCTAAGCTCAAGGGAGTCATTCCTGAGGGAGCTGGATCTGGGGTATAACAGCTTCAGCACCAGTGGAGTCCAGGAACTTGCAGAGGGCCTGAACAGTATGAATTGCAGGCTGAATATACTCCGGCTGCAAGGCTGCGGACTGACCGCAGAGACCTGTGTGTATCTGATCCAATGCCTAATAGAACACCAAAGATTGCAAGAGTTGGATCTTAGCGACAATGAAATAGGAGATGAAGGGATGAAGCTGCTGTCGCACGGTTTGGGAACTTCTAGTTGTCGGCTGCAGACATTAAAGTAAGTGTTCAGATGGTGACTTAGCGTTGCTTCTGTATCAAGACCCCAGAATGTTTTTTTCTAACTTAATTTTGCTGTTTAATTTTAAACCCCAGACATTCTCAAAAACAAGTTGTTTTTTTTTTCTTCTAAAGTGTTTGTCTTTCCCTGATGAGCATTCATACAGTTTGCATGGAGGCTAAGAAGACTTGCCGAGTGATTTCAGTTTATTTTCAGTTTATTTTTTAGCACGTCTCAGGCTGCTAAATGCCACCAGGACTGCAGCTGAAAGAACAAGACTAACACTGTGTTACTGTTTCTGCCAACTACTTTTCCTGTCCATTAACACCTTTGATGCCACCAAATCTTTGGCTCTTTCATGTGAACAAACAACAAAACCCAGCGTGAGAAGTTTGCCTGGGCCACTGACATGGCAGAAGACGACTATGAATTTTAAATCCCAGTTTGTGGTTTTAAATATGATTTTTTTTTTTCCTTTTTAAAAAAAAAAAATTGGATACTTGTTTTTTTAGCTTAACTGAATTTTGCTCCATGGCCAGACCTGACAAGGAATTTCAGAACATGCCCATACCTGGACTGACAACCCTGAGATGCCTAAGCGAGCTGATAACCACCTTCATTTATTTGATTTATGATGTTCGGATAAGTGAAGCCAGATAATGAAAAGCTATCCTGGATACGTTGAATTTGCTTCATAGTGCAGACCATAGGTCTCAGTGACCAATACGCCGAGTGAGACAAAAAATTGACGAGATGAAATAAATGAGCATCACATTAATCTCTAATTCAAAATCACACCAACAGACAGAAACAATCTCATCATAATAGTGAGACTATGGATTTAACTTTGAAATTCCCTCCCCTCTGTAATGTGAAATAACTTTGCTATTGCAGAGCTAAATTATTCAACAAGTTAATACCTTTGCAGCGAGATCACCTGCAGCACAAGAAATCAATTTTCATGTTTGTACCTCCGTACAATGACAGTCCTGTAATGAAGTGCCTAATTTAAAATGTAACTCCACCTATTGCTGAAACGAGCTTAGATTATAGGACTCACGTGTGTTCATTTCTACTCTTTAAAGCATGTCTCTACCCATCTAGTATTAATTCCTTCTGAGATCCAAGTTAAGTATGTATATTATGCGCACACACAAACACACATGCAGCTATTACAGCTTGTTTTATACTTAAGATGATTTATTGTTGAATGAAGACATTGATCTGACACGTGCATAATGTGGCCAATTGTGTTTATTGCCCCCCCATTGCATTTACTTCTAACACATCAAACCCATAAGATTTGGACATTGCAAATCCGCAAGCCAATGGAGTTGTCACATGACATTATTGAATGAGGACATATTTAGTGTGGATGCTGATTAATCATCCACAGTAGTGTTCTACTTTTCATCTTCTGTACGTTTTTTTTTTGTACTATCTGCTTCAACACCGTTCAACTTTAAAAAAAAACATTCAACCACCGTTAGATTCCTCTTCTTTGGGACATGTGTGTTTCTATTTTTCTTTTTTTTTTTACATTTTTAATTTTTTTAAATTATTCAGCTTTATTTGACAAAAGTGTATTTCAATGGGAGAATCTTTAAAATCTCATTCAACTTACTCGGCTTTCAACTCTAACTACTTCGACATACATTGACCTAGAGCCACCATTCAAACTTTAAAACGAAGCCAACACATTGAACTATTCAGCTTGTATGTCTTGTATATCTGCTATACTTTTCTTCAGCTCCAGTTTAAGTTTCATGCTTTTTTTGACCTGTTACAGAGTTTATAATGTGTGTCTATGGGATAGAATGTTGACAGCTAAAGTGAGAAAAGCTAACTGATAGAGTGGGAGCAGGGAAAAAAATTATCTTGAAATCTTCTCTTTCAACTCCTGCTGTGTCCACAGCGTTTGGTCTACAGCCATCATTTTTCCCTCAAAGAGTAGCCATCATTGCCCTCTTTCACTCATTGTTAATGTATTATATGTTATAGTTCTTTCATAAATGTCACCAATGCACAGCCTTCTCCATGAAATTCTTCCTAGAGTCCAATGTTAAAATGGTTCCAGAAATTCGTCTAAAAATCAGAAGTACAGGCTGTCTTTACACTGTCACCACATCCATATAATAAACTCCTCAGGCATGAAAACTGAGAATTCTGTAGACTGGACATTTCTGGCACTCACGGTGAAAGAATTTTGTCTTTACAACTTTTAGTGATTTTAGCGATTCTGTGATTAAACTTTTAATATTCATTCAGATGTTTTGTGATTCTAAATTTTCTTTTGTCATTACTCAGCTGTTTTACATTTTAAGGATGTTCAGCTACTTTCCTACTTTAAAACTTCTTGTGTGTGAACTTTAGATTTCAACAGTTCTACACTTTAGCCTTCAGGTGAATGATTCGGTCTATTTCAGCTCATTCAACATTTCTAACTTAACATTCAGCAATTATTTCATTTGACCTCAAAACATTTTTAAAAAAACTTATTTTAACACTGCACTCAACAACAAACAAATCCTTCCCAACAAAAAAAACTTCAGGGTCCAAATTGCATTAAATTTCTTAATGTCAATATACGGGCCGCAAGTAGGGGTGATGTGGGCCGCAAGTGGCCCCCAGGCCCCCCGGTACTATAATAAAATAACACGGACAAAACCATTCCCCACAGATGAAATTCTTTTTAATTTAGAACTTTGCTTTTTGAACAGAGTTGTGTGTTTTTATTGTGTGTATTTTTTTATTCATAGGTTGTCACAGTGCGACATTAAAGAGTCTGGCTGCGTTCATCTGGGCTCAGCTCTGCTCAGGAACCCTGCTTTTCTCAGTGTGTTGGATCTAAGCATCAACATGATTGGAGACAAAGGGGCCAATGAGATATTTATCAGTTTTGACATATCGCAGCTAAAAAAGTTGGAGTAAGTATGGCTTAATCTACAGTCCTTTATTTTTAATCATGTACCAAAGTGTATTAAAGTTGGCTTTATAGATAGATACGTTTGATAAACATAGACTTGAAGTGTGGTTAGCTGTAATTTAGTGAGTAGATCACATAAATTCGCATTAACTCGTGGGCAATTTAAGCTATTTTCAAACACAGTCCCCTCTTTTTTGTGTCTTTTTTTGTGCCCTGAAGCGGATCGTTTTACACTTGGTCAGTCTCCATAGACTACCATGTTAAAAGTCCAGCTTTAAAGCAGATACAACCATGTTTACAACCTATTAACAAAAATATCTTTTGGCTTCTGTGGACCGTTGGAGGTTTTTATGGAGGCTACGGCTTAGTGGCTACTTTGACAGCTGTAACTATAGCTACTGACTGTCTGCAAAGTCACTGAACTGTATTTCTCCACTGTGTTTTTGTGACTTTTTGGAGCTTTTTAATACAATTATGTGACAAATAATATGGCAGGTACTTGTGTATATATTTTATATATTGGGCCCATTTGGTTTACTTTTCCATTTTGTTGACAAAGCTTTAGCTGCTAACCTAGTGTGTCACCCTCTCCAAATGTGGTCACTTTTGCCTCCAAAAATGATCGTGGTACTATAATGGTCACGGTGAGGCTGCTGTTGCTGCTTCCATCTTTTATTTACAGCCAATAATTGAAGCGAAAACTTTTGCATGTTTAGCCCATATTTACTACGTGACTGTAACTTCATTATGCTAGAAAGCAAAATAAAATAATGAATGTCTATTAACACAGATATATGAATAAGTGCTCCTGTCAACATAAATTATTAGATTTTACTGTCCAGTGACGTCTTTCATAGCTTCATATGTCTTTGGCAGGTTGTACCACTGCGGTCTCACCGTGCTGAGCTGTGAAAATATCGGGGAAGCTCTGAAGTCTGAAAGGAACAGTCTGTTAGAACTCAATCTGAGCAACAACAGCTTGAAAGACACTGGCTTTAAACTCATCTGTGAAGGCATGTATGGATGGTGTGGCCTGCAAAACCTCAAGTAAGCATGGCCTGATTACACACAGACTGAAACAAAGATGTATTTTTATTCATGATTATTAATTTATTAATTATAATATTTATTATTTGTATTAATTTCTTAAAGATATCGAGGGATATGTGGCCTAACACACTGATCATTTTTGTGGTATTTCTCCTCAGTCTTTCACGATGTGGAATCACTGGTACAGGTTGTCGCTACCTGGCGACGGTCCTCTGTTCAGTCTCGCAGCTCACCAACGGCTGGATAGGAAGTGACGAGTGGCAGACGGTGGAGCTGTCAGAACTGGACCTCAGCATGAACCACCTCGGAGACGAGGGAGTGAAAGAATTTTCACCCGGTCTCATGAATCCTTACAGCCACCTGACAACTCTCAAGTGAATTTTACCAGACTTCATAATGACATCGTGTGCTCAGTTTGATTGAAAGAAAAGTTTGCTGTAACACAGCTCTTTGCTTCCTTTCAGCCTGAGTTACTGCAGCCTGACTGACGGCTGCTGTGCAGAGCTCGCATCTGGACTGATGTCAAAGGCGAACGTTCTCAGGAAGCTCGACCTCTCTCACAACGACCTTCAAGACAAGGGAGTGAAGAAACTCTGCATAGGTCTCCAGAACCCTCGGTGCAAACTTGAAAAACTATTGTAAGGTTTTAAACTTTTATACTATGTTCAAAACAACAACAACAACATAAAAACCTCTTTCTAATAAAGTTAAACGAGTCAAAACGTGGGCTGGATGTGCTGTGGCACATTAGAGCCGCTGAAGTAAGATTCAGGTTCTCAGTTTATGTGAAAAGACTAAAAAATGTACATTTAAATTCACAAATATATGTTTAAAAAAATCCTCACAAATATATTACCAAAAATGAACATTTATGAGGAAAAAAAACTAGTTTTTCGTTGTCACGCTTCAGGATTAAGTTGCAAAGAAATTCACATCCGTATTTCTGGGGAGCATCATCAGAACAGGGACGCTGATCCTTCTCTGTTCTGTTTAATGTTCCAGGAGTTCAAATAAGTGAATTTTTTACCCATTTAAAGGTGTAAAGCAGGGGTGGGTAGGGGCCTCAGGGGCCGGTGTCCTGCAGGTTTTAGATGTGTCCTTGATCCAACACACCTGGTTTAAATGGCTAAATTACCTCAACGTGTCCTGTAGTTCTCCAGAGGCCTGGTAATGAACTAATCCTTTGATTCAGGTGTGTTGACCCAGGGTGAGATCTAAAACCTGAATCAAATGATTAGTTCA
>VUQR01025252.1:32051-55433 GCA_015108515.1 Hemichromis elongatus | reverse complement strand
TGGGTGGGGGAGGGAGGGGGGGGGGGGGGGGGGGGGGGGGGTTGAAAACGATGTGCCGGGAGTTTGCTGTTCTCGCCGGGTCTAGTGAGCGTTGAACAGCTGGCTAGCTATCGAGCTATTGTTTATCACCAGACAGAGTGAGAGAGATGATCACTTTCACATCTTATCACTCCTTCATGCGAAGCTGCAGACGTGAGCTTCTCTCCCTCCACAGATGACCTGGTTCAAGGGCTGGAAGATCAACCGTAAAGATGGAAGCGCCTCAGGCACCACACTGCTCGAGGCTCTGGACGCCATCCAGCCTCCAACCCGTCCCACCGATAAGCCACTCCGCCTGCCTCTGCAGGACGTGTACAAGATTGGAGGTGAGGCTGTAACTGTCCCAGTTATGAAGTTTGGCTGAAGTGTTGGTGGTTCCAGATTATGTATGAAAATAGGAATGAGATCACCTTGTGATAAAAACAGCTGAGCTGAACCAGGTCTTGAAGGAATTCCCTTTGGTTCATTCTGTCCTAAATGCTAAGGCTCAGACGTGTGCAACTTTAATCCCTGCAGGTCTTTCACACAGCTGTAAACTTGCTAACCTGCCTCTCCTCCAGGCATTGGTACTGTACCCGTGGGCCGAGTGGAGACCGGCATCCTAAAACCTGGCATGGTGGTGACCTTTGCCCCTGTCAATGTGACCACTGAGGTGAAATCTGTGGAGATGCACCACGAGGCCCTAACCGAGGCGCTGCCCGGTGACAACGTGGGCTTCAACGTCAAGAACGTGTCCGTGAAGGACATTCGCCGTGGCAACGTGGCTGGAGACAGCAGGAACGACCCGCCGCAGGAGGCAGCTGGCTTCACCTCTCAGGTGTGCTGTCAGTAGTGTGAAATGCACATCCTTCCTTCTGTTCCTCTGCAGGCGGCCTTACCTGTGTCTGCTGCTCTGCAGGTGATCATCCTGAACCACCCTGGTCAGATCAGTGCTGGATACGCCCCCGTGCTGGACTGCCACACTGCACACATTGCGTGCAAGTTTGCTGAGCTGAAGGAAAAGATTGACCGTCGCTCTGGTAAGAAGCTCGAGGACAATCCCAAGTCCCTGAAGTCTGGAGATGCTGCCATCGTCGACATGATCCCCGGGAAGCCCATGTGTGTGGAGAGCTTCTCCGAGTACCCGCCGCTCGGTAGGATTTAGTTTTTTGTTTTGGAAACTGGATTTTGTGGATCAAAATTTTAACTCAACTGTGAATTATCCAAACCTTCTCACTGACAGTAAGAAATTGCTTTTCAGTTCAAACTAAAACCAGTTTATTGGGAATGCCTGTAGATCAAAATGTACCGAAGGCTTTGTCCACACTGCAAATGCATGGGCTCGATTCCAGCGCAGATAATCTCTCTATTCACCTCCCAGTTCTGTCACTGTCTAATAAAAGCAAAAAGGACAAAAATACATCTTTAAATCCCAAATTTATTATTTGCATGATTTTAATGGATATTCTAAACTTGATTATTTAAGCAAATGTTTAAAAAAAATTAAGTTTTTGAATAAAAGCAGCACTCGTGACAGCTCAGAAAGAAACAATAATTTAAATAAATTGCCAAACATCTCTGGATTCCTGTAAATGTACTTAGGTGAGCTGCTCAGGTTAATTCTGTGTGTGTTGATGCACATTTTTTTTTTTACCAATAATTCCTCCTCAGGGCGCTTTGCTGTCCGTGACATGCGTCAGACGGTGGCGGTGGGCGTCATCAAAGGCGTGGAAAAGAAAGCCCCCACAAGTGGTAAGATCACCAAATCGGCACAGAAGGCGCAGAAGGCCAAATGAACGTTGTGCTGGGCTGCTGCCCCAAACGCTCACCATGGCCGAAGACACACCCCGCCCCTTCTGCACTCCATAGTCAGCGTCTGGTCTATTATCACAATGCATCGCAAAAGCAGACGAAGGAAAAAAAAAACCCCTAACCAAACGCTGTTAGTGCTCATCGTATGTAGGTTTTATTGCAGCAGAACACGATAGGTTTGCGTTACAGTTCTCCGCCTGTCAAAGTTAACGATTCAGCTTCTCGTGGATCTAGACAACAACCGTAGTGACGAGGCAGACGCGTCCTTTTGTCAGCTCTTCGTTCATGTAACGCTCTGTGTTGTAGCTTTAACAAAAAGATAAACTTGTTAGCCAGAGGTAGATTTGCCTTCTTGCATGTTTGCACCTTAGAGAAACTCTCCTTGCTCAACTTAAACTCTCAGTAGCCCTGATAAATGTTACTGTTAAGTTCACGCACCTTAATCGCTGTAATTTGTGATTCTACGTTCATACAAGTAAAGGTGTTTAAACATTATCTCTCTGCTCCTCATTTCATTCCAATCAAAACCACCAAAAAGCATCTGTAGAATGTCCTTTATTGATGAATGAGAATAAAAGTTTGCTTGCATTTACATTACAGGCTTCATAAATCTGAGATAATTACTAGTGTGTAAATATGTGAACATAATTTAAATAAATTAAAATGACACAGACAGAATGGTAACATGTCAAAGGTCCATTTTTAGCTCCATAGCAAAATGATGTGTGAATATAAAAACTAAAATGCCTCAAGACAGAACTGAATGACAGAAAATAAAGACAGTGCAGTCATCTCTGCGTGGAGGAGCCTAATGCACCTTTCAGTAACGAAACAAACTCAAAGATCAATATGTACCATAAACGCAAGGCACCGGTATACTGGATATACTGCACATTTTGTAGACTTCGTATCAGAGCTGGGCTGTCTTTAAACTCAAGTGATGGCAAAGCTATCATTAACACCTTTTAGATAGCTTTGGATATGGCAGCCTTTTCATGCAAAGGAGATTAAAATCCAAACTAAGTTTCTGGGTTTCGGTAAGGGGCATCTGCAGAATTTATTCAGGTGCTTCATGTCATGCATCTACAGATCAATCCATTTTCTACCCTACTATCTGGCCTCTCTGTGTCACACGGGCAGGCACACTCAGATCCACAGTCATAGATGAGAGTAGGAACATCGATCGACCAGCTC
The DNA here is from genome assembly GCA_015108515.1 of Hemichromis elongatus. Taxonomy (NCBI): domain Eukaryota; kingdom Metazoa; phylum Chordata; class Actinopteri; order Cichliformes; family Cichlidae; genus Hemichromis; species Hemichromis elongatus. The sequence continues at coordinate 52,409 of VUQR01025252.1, read as the reverse complement.
GGCTGTTTTTACCTGTGACAGTTGGAGGTGGGCCAATCACAGAGTGCCCAGAAAAACCTACTTAACCGTATCAAATGCATCTAACTCTCTAACATGCAACATAAAGAGGAAGTTGGACATTGGTTTTCTTGTCTTAATGTCAATACTCGGCGACTACACATTCTGTAGCCAGGAAGCAAAAATAATCCCCACGTCACAGAGGAAAGAGAAAAAGCAAACACTGACCGTGATTTCCATGAACAGAGTTTAAAAAACTTCCCTTGTGTAAAAACAGGCCAAGAGAAAAGCCAGATACAAGAAAAACTCAATTCTTAACATTTCCTTCAGTGTTTCTGAACCAAAACAAAGTGCTTTGCCGGGTCACACCTGTTCTGACATCGAGCAGTTCTTTTAAACCAGGTAATGATATTAGAGATGTGCTTCAGACCATGGCTGCGATCGGCTGGGAGCCCAACCGGTCGGTGCATAACTGATGTGACGTTAACAGCTGCTGCTTGTACCTCTGGTGACGTCCTCACTGGCTGCTGGAGGGAGTGAGCATTCTTCTCTGTACACGTGTGCGTACAGCAAACATGCATGCATACCTTTGGGGAATGATTTTAAGAGTTCAGGGTTTTTCCGGGCATCCATCAACGAGACCAACATTTTTATACACGGGGTTTAATTTGTGTATGAACCAGTAAGCATTCGGTAGCAGGGACCACAACCTCAAACATAACTGGACATTTGAAAGAAGGTGGTAACTAGACGGTGAGCTAAGATCTCAGGCTGAGGATTGGTACTGGTGTTGACAAAAAGTGATCGTCTGCCAAAACACGGTTGCCTGTATTTAAACTACTGTGAATCACTTGTTAGCCTACAATATGTAACACGTATCAAATGTATCCCTCATGAATGGTATCAAGTCATCTTGAGCTGCAACAGGATTTCTGTCACAAGGTAGAAGCTGCAGCGTTTGGTGTTTGTCTATGTAGGACAGCACCGTGGTGGTTAGCACTGTTGCAGAGGGCTCTCAGTGTGGTGTTTGCATGTTCTCCCTGTGTTTGTGTGGGTTCTCCGACTTCCTCCCACAGTCCACAGACATGCAGTTGTTGGGCTTAGGTCAACTGGGGATTCTAAATTGCCCATAGGTGTGAATGGTCATCTGTCCCTATGTGTTAGCCCTGCAGCCTGTCCAGGGCGTACTCTGCCTCTCACCTACGGTAGCTGACACAGTCCCACCCTGCAACCCTGGTAAGGATAAGCGAAAGAGAATGGATGCATATATATCCATTATTTATCCAGCTAAGAAATCTCATTGATATTAAAAATGTCGTTAAGAGTGGTCTGGTCAAGAGAGCACCAGTAATTGCAACAAATACAACATAACATGAAAGATATATTAAGAGACCAAAAAGAACTAGGTTGATTATCATGGTCAAGAACACATGGTCATAAAGATACTTGTGAAACTGGTAATTTTGTTATTTTATGTAAATCTCCTTTTTATATCCTGTTCAAGTCTATTCATAAATATATATATAAAAAAAACATTACACATAAAACACACACGAAACATCAGGAATCACTTGTTGGCAGACGATTACTTTGTTGGTGTAACACCGGCTCCCGGGCCGATCCCATAAATAGCAATTAGAGAGGACGGACGGGGCATGGAAACAATAATATGCAAATATGTAAGGCAGGACAGATTTGGAGACCAACAGCTTGAAGAGGGTATTGTGAGGCGTGGTCCCACTCCCCGACTTAGGATAAACCCCCAGTTAAATCCACACTGAAATGTACCTGTTGCGTTTGGAAAAAGCCCAACTTACACGATATTTAAATCACATCTTATCTTCCCGCTGAACCTGAGTAGCAGCTTATGGTTGTATGAGTTTCAAAATAAGACACCAAAATAATCCGAGTTTAAGTGAACAAAAGCTATAAAAGATGGAGGTAGCCACTCGGCTGTCACCCATCAGTTACTCATGTCCTGCCATGAAGCATTTTTGGGGTTCCCATCTTGGTGTTTTGAAAACAGGCGTGGAGCTGATGGTGAAACTGAGGGACACTTAATGCCCATGTGTTCACCCTGTCAACCTGCTTTATGTCCTGCACAGTAAAAGTGATCACGATTCACAAAATGAATAATATTTTACTTTAAAATAGTGATTTTTACTATGAACTCCCAGAGGAAGTGAGCAGTGGGGCCATTTCTTTCTCAGTTTTATACAACAGGGCTTTCTTTCAGGGCTTTGGAACTAAGGGAGTGTCCCCCTGCTGGCCATCAGAAAGAATGCAGGTTTAAGGCACTTCTGCATTGACCTAACTTTTCAGAGCTAGAATCTACATCCATCTCTTATACACAGTCAGTGATTGTGGATGCACGGTCCAAAAAATATCATTTTATCTTGATGGAAAACACAAGAGATAAAGAACCATGGCGCTCAGAGAATCTAACTGTACTTATACTTAATAACATAAAAATAATTAATAACATCATTATGCTCCAATGGATCATTGTATACATTGTTTTCTTTCTTTCTTTTTGGCCCTACAAGCACTAAAAGCAGCCTATTTGTACATTATAATTACTGACACTTTGTTGCCCAATCAAATCTTTGAATGCAACTGGCCCCTCCCCTACCTTCCCTGTGTGTTCTTGTATGTTGTAGAACAGAGTTCCACAACTGTCTTCCTATAAAGATGGAAAAAAACAAAAAAAAAACACGCACGTAAATCATAATGTCTGTATTCACATTACATTGGTATATTTCTTTAGAATAGAGTTCTTTTGGTTTCATAATTTTAATTCTGTCCTTTGAATTTGTTGGCTTAGAGTTGGGTCTTATTTTAGGCAAAGGCCAAAAGGCAAATTTCCAGAAACAGAGAGGACGTTACATCTCTAATAAAGTCTTGTTCATTTCGGCGTTACAGATTTTTCTATAAAAAAAAAAGGTGAAAATTGTCAAAAATGGGTTTAGATTCCAAGAACCAAAACCTAAGATATGTCAAGGTTAAAGATGATGTGGCAGTAGTGATGTAACATTATTTCAGTGTGGAAACATCTTGTTTGATGGTAGAGACACAAACTGTGGCTTTCATACACTGAACACGGCCATTCTCAGAGAGGGTTTCAATAAGTGTTAGGAGCCCGTGCCCTGGAGTACAAACTGTACTTTTCAAATCTCTGTACCTCTTTACAATAAGCATGCAGTTCACGCTGTATGTCAAGGTCTCATATCAACCCAAGTTTAACAGCGAAGGTGTTTGGGTGTCTCTCTTGTCGTTTCTCAAGCTCTTATCTCAACATTGTCAATCACACTTTAAAACAAAACTCATGCAATGATATGCCATGTGGTCAGCCTGTATGAAAATACTGTGATTCTTATCAAATGGATCAACATGAATATAAACAGAAGAAGACCCATGTTATATTCCCACCCACCCACTTCCCTCCAAAAAGGATAAAAACCGTCTTTTTTGAGGTGAGATTGGTGTGCCTTCTCGACATGTAGCTGGGTCTATTTTAGCCGTACGTGCGGCATGTTCAGCAACTCGTTGCTGCCAGTAGAGGGCAAGGATGCGTGGCCGCTGGCCAGACTGCGGTTTGAGCCCTGGGTCCCTGCTCCTGCTCTGCCGCCTGTCCTCAGGAGAAGTTCCGAAGAGTAAGTCGGAGTCTCGGCAGACCCCTGTGACAAGAAGTCAAGCCCCTGCGTCTCAATGTCTCGATCACTGATAAAGAGGTCCTCCTCACCCCACCCACCTCCACTCCTCCTGCCTGTACCGCCCCCTCCTCCTCCAGGATCTTGGCTACAGCTGTGGAAGCCAATGGGGGAGTCACTGCTTGTACTGGGGCTTGGAGACGACAGGCTGTGGCTGTGATGGGTGGGGGCTGCTTGTTTCAGATCCTGCACCGACACGGACTTGCCCAATCCTTGGTCCATCTCGTTGGACCCAGAGCAGCAGCCCAGCGATGGTGGCACCAGGGGCTCCAGCTCAAGGCTCATTTGTCTCCTCCAGGATCCCTCCTCCTTTGTGCTAAGCCTGCTATTGCCGTTCCCTTGGAACTGCTGCCCCAATCTGTTTAGCCCCAACCCAAGGCCAAGGTCCTTCCTCACTCCACTGTCCTCCATCTGTGTCCCAAGACCTCCACAAAAGTCCTCTATGTCAGGGGATACTTCTATGGAGGCTGTTCGCACCAGAGTGCCTGGGCCGTGACTTCGACTTGGAGGGGGTGGAGGTGGAAGCCTTGCCAGAAGAGGAAACCCACCATCTCCCACTCCTCTGTCCCCAGAACTGCTGACACTGTTCGGGGTGAGGATGGGTGGGGAGCTCCCCATAGCCTCATCAGTGCCACTTTCAGGTGTGGTGGCCTGAGCCTGGGGATGGTGGTGGCGGCGATGGTGATGATGATGTGGCAGGGGCGAGGGGCTGAAAGAGGAGGATGCGAGGCCAGAGGGAGGCGTTGAAGAGGGGGCATTGAGATTAAGGTTGAGCTCGTTGGGGGGCCCCAGGATGAGGTGGAGTCCTCCCTGCGAGAGATGAGAACTGGTGGAGGAGCGAGTGACGAAGCCGCTGGTGGGTGGCGCTCCACTGCTGCTGACCTGGGTGGAGTAGGAAATGTCCTTGCTGAAGACAGAGGAGTGGTAGTCTGAAGTCTGTTCCAGCTCAAAGAGGGGAAGAGAGGAAAGTGTGAGGGCCGAAGAGGAGCCTTTACGCAGAACCTGCCGATAAATGTCGAGCAGGGAATCCAGCTTCGACTCAATGGACTGGACCTGTGAGCAGAGGAGAGGAAGAAAGGAGTGATCTAGCAGAACGTACAGATGCTCCAAGTGTTGATTTGAGTGCTTAACAATCAGCTCTGGGGGCTCGTATTGCCGTCTACCTCAACAACATTTTGGCTCCAACCACATGTTTGTTTTCAGTTTTAGGATTCTTTGGCATCAGCCACTTTCAACTTGTGCACCTGAAAAAAAAATCAATTTCCTGTAGAGACTAAAATGTGATTCAGGACGGTCCTAATAAGGTTTTGACCCATTCTGACAAAAAACAAAAATAAAACGATCAGTAAGATGTTTTAATATTATAAGCAGAGATCGAGATGAATGTGATTAGCCGAGTTAGCCTAATGTAGCGTAAAAACCTGAAGAAGGACAGAGTCGGCTATTTGCTTTCCTCTGCTTTTCAGTTTGACGCTAAGCTTGTTTTGATACCTGCGTTTTCTCACTCCGAATGCCAGCAAGTTAATTTCCTGTAACTTCAGGACATTTTAACACGGTTTACTGTCGATAGACTGGCAGTTATGTATTGCTGATCTAGTTTTATTGACTAGAAACGCTGGGGGCAGTTTGCGGTAAACAACATATGATCGGGCGCTTTAGAATGATAACCGGAGGCAGCAAGGATCCAAACACTGAAGCTCAAAAATCCACTCGAACCCCTGAAGCTGACCGTTTGTTTGAAAACTGAAAATTTAAGAATGAAACCCAGAGGCCGGACCTGCCGCTCCACCTTACAGACGCGACCCAGCATGCTCATGTCCTCCAGTATATCCCCATCAGAGAGCAGCTTGTCTCGAATCTTCTTATCCAGAGGAATTTGGCCCTTCCCAAGGATTTGGTCCACCCTGAAATGCACACAAATACAAGCAAACACCATGAGATATCAATTTAACAATGTCAAAAGAAGGAAGATTAAAACTGTTCATCTCAAGCAAACCTTTCCCCGAATAAAACAAATCCAAAAGTGAAAGATTATTCCTCCTCACTGGATTTCACACTTCCAAACATTACCAACCAGATTAGATTTTAACAATTAACAATACAATTTTTTATTTCAGACTAAACATTAGAGTCTTGCTTGGTTTACACATGACTATCCAGTCATGGAATGAGTCCAGTGAGGCTCTGTGGGATCTGGTTAATAAAGTCCGTTTTTGTTAAAGCCGACTGAAAGCACAGAAAAACCAAGCCAAGATCATGCAGCAATCACGAGTTCACCAAAAGGAAGAAGAAGTCAGGTGTGTCTGTCGCCACTAAATCATGTTAGAAGAAAAGGAGATCGAGAACTACACAGGGAAACTAGATCTGGGTTCTAAAACTGTATTTTACAGGTGGAAGCGAGCGGAGTTTTGACACAGGAAGCGAATCATTCGAGTTCCTCTTATATATGATACATGCAGATCAAATGTAGATGATCTGGGGATTGTAATTGTGGACTGGATCCAAATATGGACAAGACCAGCCTTCATGTAACATTAGAAACATTTACTAAATCAAAATACATGGTTTAAAAAAAAAAGGATGCTACAGGCCCTCCACCCTTCAAGTCTGATCAGCTCATCTGCAGTGTAACAAACTGCGCACACCATCAGCAGGGGGCAGTGTTGCAACAGCGATGACCAGTGAAACCTTCCGGTGTGTGATTGGAGTGTTTCTAAAACATGTTAGTGTCACATTGCAAACTCCTGTTCCCAGAACAGAAGTCAATTTATTTAAGAGGTCTGTTAGTGTCTGGTTAGTAGCAGATTTCATACCCAGGACGTGTGTGTGTGTGTGTGTGTGGCTCAAAAGCTCAGTTAATTCAGGCTTTAGCACATCAACCAGGGGCCTCATTTATCAAATCATCAGAGGGGAAAAATATCACGTTTTTAAAACCTGCAGACAACTTGGATTTATCGCGCATATAAAGGCACAGCTGCAGCGACAAATCCCAAACTTTTAACAACTTCAGGTGGCACATGTGGAACAAGAAGTGAGATAAAGGTAACAAAACAACACTGGCAGCCAGGTCTAGGTCCTGCTCAACGAAGACAAGCAAGTCTATCAGTTTCATGGAGGACTATAAAAAAGGAGAAGATACAGTAACTATACTGCACTCTGTGGCACCTCAAGCTGATTTAGGCTTCATCTGTCCCCTTTCTGACATACCTGCTAGTCTCTTAGGACACACACAGCATGCTTCAGGGGCTTACATCACTGTTCGATGGTAAGCTGAAATCCTTTATGTTTTGGATGCGTTTGTAATCGTTCTTGTCGTGAGCAGTGAAAATAAGGTTAATTCAGAAGAGATTCTTAGACGCTTTTTAAGTTTTAATCCTAATCTTAAAAGTAGAGCTTTCATAGCCTCCCATTCTACTTTTAAATACTCTAGGAACAACAAGTAAGCCTGCAGTGTGAGAGTGAAGTGCTCTAATAGGGTGATATGGTACTACAAGGTCATTAAGACGCGATGGGGCCTTTTAAATTTAATTTTGGATTTAGCAGGAAGCCAATGAAGGGAGGCCAATATGGGAGGAAATCTGCTCTCTCTTTCTAGTCCCTGCCATCACTCTCACTGCAGCATTTTGCATTAACTGAAGGCTTTTCACAGGGTTTTTAGGACTTCCTCACAATAACGTACTACAGTAGTCCAGCCTAGAGGTAATAAATGCATGAACTAATTTTCACTCTGAGACAGAAGGTTTCTGATTTTTGTACAAATAGAAGAAAGCATCCCTACATATTTGTTTAATGTGTGCACGGAAGGACATATCCTGGTCAAGCCAGACTTTCTCAGTCATTCTCACCCCAGTCTAATCAACAGTTATGCCAACTGGCCCATGTGGATGTTTTGTAAACCTCATTGCCATCACTTCTCCATCAAGGGGCGGTCAGGTAAGCTTCTACACTTTCACACTAAGGGCTAACGAATGGTTGATAAATGAGGCCGTGCATTTTGCTTTTTCTTTCATGTTTCTGAGAACAAACCAGCTCCCGAATTGTGCGACTGAGGAGTGAACGGAGCCCATGTGACATGCGAATGATAGATTAGGTGGGTAGATTGAGTAAGTCGGGGGAATTCTGACCCCTGGGTGGAGTTCTTCCTCCCCTGGCTGTAATAGACAGACAGGGAGGGGGAGGAAAAGGTCTTGGCTCTGCTGCTCAGGGGCTGTGGGCCTACTATCATGTCCAGCCTGGAGAGAAGCAAACACAGGTACAAACATGCAAAAACACAAACTGCAAAAAGAAGAAAACAGCGTGAGATAAACCCATGCATGTATTAGGAATGCATACACACATGCAGATGTTTTGCAGTACAATGTCCGTCCTACCTGGTCTGCAGGCTCTTGATGCGGCACAGCATGTCCAGGTGACCGGCAGAGTACTGTTCGATCACGTCCTTCACGTCATACGGACGCAGTGTCTCCTTAAACTTCTTCTTGGCTACATGGAACTTCATGATCCTGCACAAATAGCACAGAAGTTCAGACGGGAGAGCTGCGGTCCTGCAGTCACACCACCAGCCTGAGCTAATGTAAACAAATTAAAGCCTGCATTTATTTTGATAGCGCTTAATGGTGCTTTTAATGTGTCAACCTGTTTGCTCACAGTATTAACACTCAGAACAGTCAATTTCTCTGAAAAAAAAGAGCTTATTTTAGTCTCCACCTGTGGAGCACTGAGGCTGAATTTAAGGGAATGGGGCTGAAAGTGGAGCCAAAGGGCTCGGAAAAAATGAAAACATCCTGGATTATATTGTTACAGCCTCCCGATATACAGTTTTGGTCCACGTTGCTTCAAAATATCAAAAATATTTAACAAGATGCTCAGCCAGGATCATAGAACGCGGCATTCTGATGCATTTAGTAAAACCAAATAGATCCAATGTGGAAGCAAATGAATCTTTGAAATTATTCCCACATGCGTCTGCAGGTCCTACAATGCATGTGTGCGGTAAATTGTAATAGCAAAAGCATTGTGATCTTGTGGTTTACATGGACATACCACTGAGCCTTCTGACACAACATGTGATGAAAAATGAAAATGAAAAATGTACAGGTGACAAGTTAAGGCCTCCTCTGATAGCATACCTGGCTCAACTGTGCCTTCTGCTGCAGCCAGATTTGACTCGAAGAACGTTTCTGCTACAGCTGCACGTCTCATTTAGTGGCTTCCTGAATTCGCCGTACCCCCAACTTACCTTCACATCTCTGTGCTGTCATGTGGTTTCAGCATGAACCTCAGAATGATGTGAGACTGTTCTGAGCGAGTGCATGCGCGAGGCCCTACTACACGCTTCGTCATCAGCTTTCCTTTGGGTGCGTTTGCGTAAGGAAGCTCGTTAGCTTGCAGGTGCCGTGGAGGCGAGCGCGTCCGTTTAGTTTCTTGGCCCCTCGGCCTCAAGTTTAACACGTAGGACGTTTGATCAATGAACTTCCACTCGCCCTCCTCGGAATCAGATGATTTCTTTGCACAATAACTGAAGCATATTTAATGAAGCGACGCAAAAAAAACTTTGCCTTACACTGTAAATATTTTCAGAATACAAGCCTTTTAAGTACACTGATGTGTATCTGCTGTATTTTCAGCATCTTTCATAATTTTGTAAATACATCACGTACCTGCGTTCAATTATTAGCCTTTAGTTAAGGCCAAAAAACAAACAAACAGGATTTCACTGACTGATGGGAGATGTTTCTGCATCCACAACCAGTTCACTCTATATGTGGACGCTGGATAAAAGGATGATTTGTACCACTGAAAGGCTGCTGATGCTCATAAAGTAAGAAACTAAAAGAAAAACCAACATTGAGAGTCTTGTTAAGGAGCTCATCGACCACATGGAGCTGCAGAAGGATCAGCATCGAGGTCTTTGTTATTATATAATAAATAATTTAAACACTCAGCTCCTTTTAGCTTTAATTCAACTCCTGCTGGTAGGGAGCGTATGATGGCCTTCCATCTAACAGGCACTTTCGTTCTTTCAGGACATGGAGGACTTGAAGGCTTGTGTACTCCTTTTCCTTGTGACACGATCACCTTACACCCCTTTAATCCTCCCACTAACCGTATTTCCTGATGATCCAAAAATAAACTAACAGAAATAAAAACCATCCGGTCACTTTAATCCCTTGAGCTCGTTCAATCAGAAGACAGCGGGGGGGGTGTTGGCTGCAATCAGGGTTCGTTTGCCTGCAGCCTGGGTCATAGAAAACTGCAGCAGCAGTTGGACTGGAAGAAGAAGTCTCATTTCCTCACCTGACAGCTCGGATGACAGTCTTGACCGAGGGCTGCAAGTCCTCCACCGAGATGTCGCAGTGACAGCCCTTCTCATCAAAACCATCCTCCGCTGTAATGTTGGAGTCTGCTGTTTGGAAGACAGGTGGCAGAAAAGGAGGATTATTCATTTCTGTGTTAGCGATGGAGTCACTTTATGCCACCGAGGACATTTTGCATCCACACAAACAACAGATTGCAGTGAGCTGTGTTAGTCTTACTGCTCAAACACACTAACATGCAGTCGCAACTTCAAGTCATGGTTTGCTCTACAAATCGCAATCAAGACGAGTCTGAAAAGAGACCTTCCACCAACTGCAGTTCCTCAAATGGCCACTTGAGGTTGGCTCAAAAAGTGAGTCAGTCGCTCTCGACTCCCATGAATACAAGAATAACTATACAAGGGGCACGCTTTAGTTTTTATGAAGCATCCATTTGCACATTGGTGGAGCCTAAAATTAGGGCGGTGCAGTTTTGATTGACAGCTATCGACAATTACAAATACATATTTGAAATGTGAAGATGATGTGGTTTGTCTTATTGTGGCTAGCTGATTATTTTAGGTTGCTGTTATGTAGACTGATGGTGCTGTTAGGTTGACAAACTAATGCAGTTGTTCAGACTAAAATCAGCAATATTCTAAAATTAATTAACCTGCAAAAATCTAATTGACTGTGAGGTTGCAGACCAAGACTCCACCTTCATCATAAGAGACACTTCAAAGCCAGACTGAAGAATGCCAAGGACAACCTGGAGAGAGATTATGCATTCTGAAAGTGCGTTCTTTGTTCAGATGAGACAAAACTCTTTGGCCATAGGAACGCTGCTTATGTTCAGAGAAAGAAGGAAGAAGCAGAGGAGCCAAAGAACACCGTCTGCACAGGGAAACACGATGAAGGGAGCACGCTTCAGTGCGTCTGGAACTCGGAATCTCATCGAGGTGGAGGGAATCGTGATGAAAGAAGGATATGTGAAGAAGAAGACGTCGAGGAGTCAGCAGGCTAAACTAGGTCTGGGTAACGACTCTGTCCTCCAACACAACAACACCTTAAAATTTGCATCACTCCTCATGAAGAAGAACTTTTGACAAATACTTTTGACCCTAGTAGTCTGTCCCACAAGATTATGACACTTCCAGCTGTTTTTAAACAGAACCTGCTCGTGACCAGGTCACTGCTTGCTTTCAGAATAAGTTACCGCCTCGATCGATCTAACAGGTAAAAAGTGACTCAAAAGAGACTAAACCCTGACTTTGAGCTCAGCACAGCCTATTAACCCATTTACCCTCGCTTTGTAGTTACACACCTCTGTTAGGCCGTGGGGATTAAACGTGTTGCTGTCCAAAAATCCACAGATTCGCCTTACTATCATGTGGCAAAAAAGAATCAAAGGTTTAGGAAAATGTCATTTTAATTTTCCAAATGGAGCAGGAACCCTGAGCACCCCGAGGAGGTAAGCACAGGGTTAACGCAGTAGATGTGCTCTGTTGAACTAAACACTGCAGATGACCTCAGGAAAGGATCGATTACTCCACAGCATGTGGGTTTTGTCAGACCTGCTGCTGATGAAAAACAGTGCTGATTAATGATTTGCTCCATTAAAAACTTTCCACTAAAATAACTCCTGGTTTCATTTCTAATTAAGCCCGAATGGAAGGGAGATGTTTCCCATCCTCTAATGTCTCACTTAGCCAACATGTCAGCGATCAGACGCAGCGTGGCTAACCAGCCAACCAGTTTGGTTTTGGCTAGCTTGGCTAATGATTCCTCTCCACCAGCAGGCCTCAGCCAGCTGGACGGCTCTGACACCCCATATGGCTCCTGGAGCTCACCACCCCCACCTTCCATCTATCCATCAGTCCGCCCACAAACACCAACTGGCCGTTACCCAGGAGGACTCGCCAGGCCGGCACTGCTAGGCCAAAAAAAGGGAGCACAGCAGCCATCAGCATTCCTCCACTCTGCTGCGTCATTAGTGAGCCAAACCAGTTCTGATGGGCCGGATCGAGAGTCAGTTAAATGTGAGCAGTGAGGTTCGGGCAGCCAGTTATCACATGCTCGGACCTGAAGGAGGAATTTGATATTGGTTGGTAAAGATAGAACCCCTTTGAACTCTCATTGACCATACGATGAGCAGAAGCTGTGGGTTTATTTTTACATCTCAGGAACACCTTTCAATGTGGCACTCGAGGAAGAGCACGAGCAGCTGTTTGGATAGGTTACTCACTTCCTGTTAATCCCACATGACTGAAATTGGCCGATTTTGACCTTCACAGCCCACAATGAGCAGCAGTGTATGTAGCTTAACGCCTCAAATACGTTTTTAGAGCTGCTCTGAACAAAAAACACATTAAGCCATTTAAAAATTTAAATGGAAAAAAATGCTAACATCTTTATTTTTTTTCCTCACAGGAATGGCAGTTTTGTCCACACATCATTTTCAATTCAGTTTTATTTTTCTGTGATGCCAAATCACAACAACTGTCGCATCAAGTTAAAGACACCATGACAATGTGTCAGAGAAAATCATTAAACCAAGAAGCCGTGTTCATTTTTGGTACGTTAATATGTTACTTAGCACTACGTGCCAGATATTTATAACATTTATAGGCAGGGGTGCCGCCAGAAATTCTGGGCCCTTCCTCAGCCTGGGCACTTGGAATCGTCCTAACCTTCCACCCCTTTACGGCGCCCCTGCTTATAGGCCACCACTAAAAAACAACATGGTGGAGGCCAGAAGCCTGACTCCAAAGCAGTTTATTTTGCTTTGTTAATAAACCACACTGATATTAAATGCTGGCAGTGAAAGCAGAATAGCACACTCACCATCCGTGGTGGAGCGCGACTGACTCTTGAGGCGGAGCGACGGTCTGAACCGCGTGCGGTCGTTGAAGCTCCAGCTCTTCTGAACCTTGGCGGGACTGGTGCCCTCTGTGCCAGCGTCAGCCACCGGGGAGCGCCTGTCGTTCACCGATGACGTCTGCCTATTCTTGATGCTCTGACCTCGGGGGCTCGCCATCCTCACCCGCTCCTTGAAACTCAACTTCTGGCTGAAATTAGTGATCAAGAGTAGCACAGAGAGAGTTTGGAGCAAGGAGGGTGAAGTGGGGTGAAATGACAAAGAGGTATACGTGTGTGAGCGATAAATGATTTTCATGATAGCAACAAGTTGTCCTGGAAAAAAAAAAAAATCCCTTCATAAAACTGCTGAACATGGCAGCCATCATTCAGTGTGAGGCTGAAGGGCTGCAGGACAGGATGGAGACAGACCAGCATGCATGGCAGGAGATGCTTTAGACAAAATGCAAGCGTTGGTTAGACATGAAGCTTCAGCTGTGTGACCATGTTTGATGTTTGTTCCTGCAAGTGTGCACAGCATGCCGTCCTGTGCGACCAATTAGTTTACACATCAGTAAAAGAGGCGGCGGGTGTCGCACAGTTATATTAAATGTATCGCATGTTTTAATGTAAAAGTGTGAGTTCATGGATAAAAACGAATAAGAATTACCTGCAGAGTGTGAACAAGCAGGACCAGGAGGTGTGGAGATAATTAGCGAGTGACTGATTCTGTTTCTGCAGGATGACAGCATGCAAAGCCGTTCGCAGGCGTCAGCCGTGCATCATTTACACGCTGCAGAGGATTCAACTGAAGTCTGTGTTCTTCTTATTGTCACCAAATCTGTTGATTTTGGTACTGAACGTGTTGATTCGTCTCTCAGTAATTTCTTACTCGTAAACTCTGCTTGTGATGAATCAATAGGCTGGAGATAAAAGATGGAAGTCGCCATCGTTTTAAAAGCTCAACAGGATGGCTAATGATTTCATTAACACGTTATCTGCCAGTGAGTGCATCCTGGATAATCGTCCTTTCTAATAACTACAAAAAATGAACGTCATGACCTCCGTTGCATGCTAGGACCTGACTATTTTGTTGATTTTAGCGATTAGTGGATGCAATTTCGAACGTTAGCTGGTGTTGCTCGCTGCTGACTGCGTTGAGTGTTCGAGTGAGCAGTAAACCATGACATCCTTTGTGCCGACTCTGACCCATACCTCTCACACTGGAAATCAGAGCGCATGATGTAAGAAGTAACTGAGAGAGTCTCATAGCTTTTAGGTGGCTAGCAATAGGAAGCAATGCTTCTCACCGGTGGAGGGGATGGCGCCTGAGATTTCAATGTCTGCGAGGGTGCTGGTGAGTGAAGTGCGGTTTATCGTTCAGGTGGAATGTGAGGAGGTGAGCGAAGAAGAAAATGTTGACGGTGCATGACACACACACATACGCGCGATAATTTCAGTCTCACTACATCCAGAGAAAAAGCTAATTAGTTATTTCAGAGGAGCTGCTGCTGAGATGGAAACCTGGCACAGACTGTAATGATCTGACAGTTAAAAACCAAAATCACAACAGGCACAAGTAGCGCATTGCTCAGGCAAATAACAAACAAAAGGCAGATAGTGTGTTACTATGAAGGCGACTGATGTCTCCCTGCAGGGTTTTCTGGCTCTGCTCTCTCTGAGGCAGCGCAGCCTCCTACAGATACCCATGCACCAAGAATTAGTCAGCATTCCCAAAGAAAAACTTCATGTCACGGGGAGCAGAGATGCTGTGTACCTATGTTTCCAAGCAGTACACCTCCTCAGTAGCTTCTGTTTATTACTATGATTTTTACTAAAAACCAAGGGGAGATAGACACACGGTGATGTGTTACATGAGGCAGAAACAGATGAGAGAAAATCTTTATCTCTGAGTGCTTTCTGTCTTAAACCCTCGTGCTTCTAAACACCACTTTCTTAGCGAATACCTGAGTGTTAGACCTTTGCAGGACTGTATGCACGAATTCTGTGAAGTGCAAAGTAATACCGCTGCAGTTTCAATTTGTCGACCACTGACATTTAGAAGCAGCAGAATGGAGGCAAATTGAGCTTGGTAGAGGAAAACATCTACAGGACCATTTGAAAAAGGCTGCAATTTGGTGAGTCACACACTTCATGCCGATATCCCTCATTTAACTATGTGAAATCAGCTGGTCCATGGCAACAAGTGTCTGAATCACCAGTGAGCGGACAGGGACCTTTACACGGAGTCGTGTGGGTTTACTGAGGGTATAAACATGCAAAACCATTTTGTTTTCCATGTAATGTTTTGGCTTCCTCGCTGCCTTTTCTCATATATACTGCGTCTGTTAATAAAGCGAGGCAGCTCTGCACCGACTGCACGGTGTAGCGTTTAGTCTCTCCTCTCTAGCTCTGCACATAAATAGCGTTGGGGGTTTTGCAGAACCTCCATCACCTTTTCTACATTGTGGTGTATTTCATAAACCCAACCAGGTTCAAAGGGAAAAAAAATATATGTGTAAAAAAAAAAAGCATGCCTGCCTTCAGTTCGCAGCGGTGGTTTGCAGACAAACATTTACTCGGTGTTTCATAACTGCAAACACAACATATTACATCACACAGCCTCCACTGCCCTGCGCACTGCCCTCCCTAAATGAGTCTGTAAATGCATTAGCTCAAAGAGGGACATCAGGAGCACTGATTTCATTACAAAGTTAAGCAATATTAAGACATAATCACACAGAATAACATTTTTAATAAGTGTGTAATAGAGACCTCGGGCAAGAGGATGGTTTGAAGCATGAGAAAAATGGTGTGTGTGTGTGTGTGTAGTGAATGTTGTGTGTAAATGATTTTTTTTTTCTCCTTTGGAGAGAAAAAGCAATAAAAAGAAAAAAAAACAGCACAAAACAGTGAGTCATACAGAGGGCTTGTGTGAAAGTGGCTGCTTTTCCAGGCAACATGTCATCACCCTCACGGCCTTCAGCTCCGGTTGGGGCACCTGTTCTGTCTGGGTGACCACGCAGGTCGCACAGAAGTGGGGCACAAAGAGCCCTCAAACACCGGCCGGCCATTGTTTGAACTTTGCACATAACGATGCAGATCACGAATGCATTAACAGAACTCAGACAGCTGCATTCTTCGGTTTTGCTGCTGATTTTCCCAGCGCTCATTCGTTCGCGCCGGAGCACTGCAAGAAGTCCTTTGTGCCTTGAACTGAATTGGAGTGAGTGATATTTGTGATGCAACACCAGATACATCCGGTGTAGCTAAGATGCCCCAAAGGGGACGACACCTTTGATTTTGTGACATCATTATTAGTACAGAAAGTCAATGTGGGCGTGGCCTTGGGGAATCACGAATGAGTGAGCTGCAAAGTGCGGATGAGGGTTGATAACGAAGTGCCAGAATAATATCCGTTCCTCTAACAATCACTTGAAGCTCTCAAAGTGAGTCAATGTAAAAAAGTAAACACATTTACTGCCTGATACCTAAAACCATTTTGGCCTCTGTAGATCGTTCATAACATTTTTTAGGTGTAGCTTATAGCTGTCATTCATCTTTGATATACAGGCATGCACGCGGGAAGAGTCAGAAGCTCTAAACTCTAACGATCACTTTTCAAGGTAATTTAAAAACTCGGGGGATTACAAACATTTGACTAAAAACAAGAAGAAAAAGCAATGAAACCAAAATTCGGGCAGCCAGTTATTTTCCTGCAAATTGCCCAAGTGGTCACATGTGGTACTGCGCTGTAAAAAAGGTGAAGCGTTTGTGTCGTAGCCAGCATTGTTAACACATTCTTGGATTTGACGCCCAGCCCTATTTTCAAGTTGCTGAACTTACAACACCACCTCACACAGCGAAGGTCAAACAGTCACAAACCTTGTGGTCGACTCTCCCTGCTCCTTCCTGCAGCAGAAAGATCAGAAAAGGAAAGATATTTGAGAACACATCTTTTCATGAAACTTCACTAATAGTACCGTGTTTATAAGATAATACTGGTGCTTTTGCAAGCTTTAGCCCATTTATTAGAAATCTCATATGTTGTATTAAAGAGAGTTTAACTAATATTTTCCACTTTGTCTTGCACCAATTTTTGTATGGTAAGTTATGTAATCTACCACAGTGAACAGTCTTTTTTGGTCAAAGTCACAATGTTATTGCAAGATATTACAGTACATCATTTTTTATTTTGCAGCTTGGTCTATTCCAAGACCAAGGAATATTGGGAATCTAATCCATTATTACAGGCTGTCCATTTTCTGTACAACCGCAGGGAGAGCCTGGTTCGCACTGCCGTTACCCATCATTAGGACCCGGTCACAGTGGAAGCTGGTCTCTGCCAGGGTGGCCCTTTGTCATTAATACTGTTCATAACTTTCTACACTTTCTAGGCAAAGCCAAGGGGGGGGGGTTGGGTTTAGAGTTCAGACGAGGTTCCTTCAAAGGAAAGTCAGGAAGAGCTGCTGCTCCATCACATGAACAGGAGCCAGCTAAGGCGGTTCAGGTATCTAACCAGGACATATCCTGACACCTCCGAGGTGAGGATGAGGTTAGTCCAAGTAGGAGGAGATCCTGGAGCAGATCCAGACCCAATAAGTGGCAAAATCTTCGTGAAGTGGATGCCTTATTCCACATAACAACATGGACACTTTTGCCTTAATGGAAGCCAGTTTATAAAGCCCACCGTGACGTGTGCTGGACGGTGAACCTGCCGGATGCTCTTCATGTTGGCTAATGCAGGTTAGCACCGAGGCTTCTCCACGCAGCTGATTTCTATGTTTACGTTTGCTTTGACTCAAAAGCAATCATTTAAAATGATTTGTATTAAAATCTCTTTATATGAAAGCTGCAGGGAGCTGCTTACACTCCTTTGGCAAACCTTTCAGCGTGTAACGTTAACACTACCGCTGAGGCCGCGCTAACGGCAAATGAGAATTCTTATTTAAAGGCAACATCGTAAATGCAAAGCTTGTGTCCACAGTGATGAATGACATACTCAGCAGGTTTAAAAACTCCTTCACTTTCCAGTTGAAGTCGTGATGATGTGAGCTTTAGGAATTCAATAAAATACGAGTTATTCGTGGTTTATAACCGATGAGCTAAAACCTGCAAACGCACCAATGTGTTTCAGCATGATAGGGAGATTTCTGCATCACAAGCTCTGCCAGCAGCTGATTCTTTCACAAGTGCAGAGGATTTGAAGGCAGCAACACGTCGATCAATGAGAGGCCTGATGGTGGAAACCTTAACAAGCAGCAGACTCACTACAAACATGCAGGGTCATGCACACTAAAGCAGCAGTGAGAGAAGAAAGTGACCTAATCGCTTTAAGGACTGCATGTTTCACACATTTCTGCTGTAAATAAAGTAATCATGAAGCTATAACTGTACATTACATGTAACCATCTGCAATGCATTTATTGTATACATTGCAGATAGCTGTCCCAATATTTCCAGGCTCCACAGATGGTTTTCAAAAGCACACAGGAGAGGTAGAAAAGGAACCTGAATAACTCGGTGTTTGCAGGGTGTTTAGGTAAACATTATTTTTCCAATAGAACCCCTCCAGCGGTTTATGATCTTTTCCTAAATATGTCGTAACAGTGCGTGGGATTATAGCAGTCATGCAAGTCTATATGTTGAGGTCTTTTATTCTGAAAGGAACAGGAAGCAGCTCTTTTTGGATAAGAGCAAAGCAGGTTTTGTTACACGTCAGTCAGCTTCATGGATGACGTGCTCGTCTTGGGTTTTGATCTTTTTGTCTGTTGATCAACATAAAAAAAATGATTCCTTCCTGCCTCCATCAGTTTACCCAGAATGCATTTTTTTGAAGTGAATTCTCAGAAAACAGATCAAAGATCTGGGGTATGTTTTCCTCTACGCCACACACATTAATGTTGTGTATCCAATACGATTTTGTGAGATCCAGAAGCTCAGCGATGGTTATAGAGAAAAACAAATCTTACTGAAATAAACAACTTGATTGTGACACTCGCGGTGGGTCTGAAGCTGATTTGGTAGCAGTTTTTTATAACAGATTAAATGTGATTGTCTGTCCTGAAAGCTTCATGTGGACATTATAAATACTGACACATTAAAAGCATTTAAAACCATCCCTTTTGTACTTTGAGGGCTAAAGCTTTGAAAATATTCGCAGTACGAAGGTTAAATTACGTATGGTTTCATTATAAATACTAACTTTCGTTTCATCGACAGTAACATGAAGAACCACTTATGAAAGTGGACGGTTTCACAGCACTGGGGGAACTTTCTCAACTCCTTCCGCATCCCTCATCACTTTCTGTAAAAAGCAGCACTATAGCTAAAGCTTGACACACTGACAGACTGAAATACTGATACACTGTCCCTCTAAATGACTCTGGGCCGGGGGCTTTTGAGAGGATGAGGGCCTCGAGTTCAAAAAGCCCAATTGGCTCATCGAAGCCACAATTGGAGTCATAAATAGATGTGCCATGAAAGGGTGACGGATAAAAGTTCTGCCTCGGTCCCTCAAAGCAGCAAAAGTTCCCAGCCCATTGAGCACTCAGCGCTTAGAGGGAGACATTTACAGAGAAGCAGATGAAAGAATCACCTTTTACATTAACGGAGCCTGGAAATGATCCGTCATTTATAAATTAAACATCTAAAATCACTTCTTCTATTAATTTTCAATAAAGAGGAAAAACTAACCCTAACAACAGGACAGAGCAGGAAACGGGAATCATCCAATGAGGATCTAAATGAACTTTAAATTTACACAGTAGAAGTGCAGGAGAGGAACGTGGCACAGAC
Organism: Hemichromis elongatus; assembly: GCA_015108515.1. Taxonomy (NCBI): domain Eukaryota; kingdom Metazoa; phylum Chordata; class Actinopteri; order Cichliformes; family Cichlidae; genus Hemichromis; species Hemichromis elongatus. The sequence continues at coordinate 32,752 of VUQR01025252.1, read as the reverse complement.
ACCAAATACAGACACCAGCTGCCATAGTTGTACCTACTTTGTAGGGCTGCAGGTATGCAACGCCTTCAAGTGAGGCTTCCAGGTAGCAATGGAAACCGAGTTCTCATCAGCCGCATAACTACGCCAAACACACTGCATGCAGAATACACAAAGAAAAACAGGAGGAAGGGAAAAATGAAAAGACCCACTCCCAGAAAAAAATGATAAAACAGACAGAAAAAAAGGAGAAAAAAAAACAAAAGAAAAGAAAAACAAGGTCCCAGAGGGAGTCGGGAGAAGAGGAGAAAAGAAAAGAAGGTCAAAAAGAGCTGATTAGTGAAAACTAAAACACAGGTGTGTCACACGTCTGGGGTCGGCCGGCGGTCAGGCATGAATACATGCCTGTGGATAGGCAGGATGCTCTCATAGTGCCGCCACGTGGCGTCCAGGTAGGGCCTAGCGCTGTCGGTGGAGTAATAACGCCACGCAGCCTGGTACAACATGGGGATGCACAGGATGGAGAGGAGGAGGAGGAGATGGGAACATGTGATGGACAAGAAAAGGAAAAGGAAGCATGTGGGGAAATATACCAGGAGGACAATGTGAGGTCAGCACCAGTGAAGGTCAGGAGGAAACTAGAGGGGAGTGACGATCAGGTAGCAGGAAGGTGGTGTTTCTGTGCTTTATGCCATAGACTGTATATAAAAGACAGACAACATGGG
>VUQR01025252.1:13397-24702 GCA_015108515.1 Hemichromis elongatus | reverse complement strand
TTTATTCGACACAACACACACAGAGCTGCGGCTCTCCCGCCGCCAGCTCAACATAACACACCGCCAACCCACAGGACCCAGTGCAACTAATAAAGGAGGCTGGCATGATTGCGGATGGCGTGCAGGTGCGTCAGCCCTCCCCGCACGCCACCGCAGGCCACACCTCCGCCACAGAGAGGTAATTGGCTAAAACAGTGCTCTGCTGTTTATCTGAAAGCAGAGCTCACACTTCTGCTTTGTTTCCTTTTAATTTCCCATAAGGGCATAAAAACTTTGACGGACGTAAGCACGAGCACAGAGAGGCAGACGCGCACAGATCTGACTCTGTGCAGAGGAAGTTCACACAAAGCACAGCGAGCCAATGAATAACACCAAACCCACAAAGAGCACAGACAAATAAGACCTCGTCTGAGTTAAAAAAAAACAAAAAACACCCCCGTCTCCTCAGCCTTAGTGGAGCCCCGCGTTAAACTCTACCCCCCGGGCCATGCTATCTGACTTCACTGTGTACGAGAGGATTTCCTTTCTGTCCTTCAGTCGAACCCCCTTTTTAATAGAGAGAATGCTTGTTGAGGTGTAGCTGAGGGTTCCCCCTATAAATAAACAGACCAGTTGACCCACAGTGGGGAGAGGAAGAGAGAGGGGAAAGGTCATGAGCAGCAGCGGCATAAAAAATACATTAAAAGGGCAAAAGCAGAGCTCGGCGACTTTGAAGGTGCTCAGAGGAAAGTACAAAAAAAACACAACAACAGCAAAGAATTCAAAGATTTAAATCAGTCCAGCAGACTCTACACGGGCAAAATACACGTGTCTCTTTATTAAACTACAGTAAGACAGCACATCTCATTACAAGTCCCTAACAGTGAAGTCAAATATGTAGGAACTGAGTTCCCAGGATGGTGATGTGTGAACATTTTCACCCATCACACAACCATTCATCAATCCGCTTATCCACAACTGGGGAGCTGCCCAAACCACCCACCCAAAACACACCTGTAACATCAGGCCAGATCCCCCGTACCCCCGAAGCACTTCCTAAAGGTTAGACCAATGGATGCAGGAGAGTGAAGTCTACAAAACACACGTAGACTGGTTTGACAAACGCCTACATACCCTCACTTATCCCTAAATATCATCCGGTCCAGTGCTCCACAACCAGGATAGAAATTGCACATTTCAATCTGAATTTGAGGTTTTGGGAAGGCGTGAACCAACTCGTTCCACACCATCTCCACTGCAAAGCTGCACTTTCTGTGGATGTTTTAAAAACTTTAACTTTGATAGCATTCTGTAAGGGCGAGCAAGCCCAGCAACAGCAGGTGCGCATCCTTAGAGCAGATCCGAGGGGAAACCTGCGGTGCTGATGGTGACTGTGTGATTTTCATACATGTTCAGAGTATTTCACACGGTTACGCTCATTTCTTTTGTTTCTCCATGGAAGTTTCCTCTCAGGTGATGAATGATCACAATTTGAAGGTCCTCGTTTGAAACGCAGTGTTCTGAGCTTCAGGCAAAACTTCACACAAAAGAATGCGAGCGTGAAATGAGACAAACGCAAGAAAGCTGCATATTATTACGGTCCATCCTCTGGCTTCAGGCTTCAGATGCATCTCCACGAGGGCCAAGCCATGTGCCTCACAGCCAGCAAGGAGTCACTTACTCAGGCTGTCAGCGGACATGCTTCCTTTTAAATGACTCCAGGGGACAAATCACCTGTTCCCACCAGTTAAAGCGATGCTGGTTCCATTTCCGTTTTATTTGTTGGTCGCTCTGAAGTCCCAGACTAACACGGCTTTAGATCTCGCTGGTTAAAAACGTCTTATCAACATTAAGATTCTGCACGCAGGGCTTACTCTGAGAAACTTCCTTTGGCGTTTGGTTGTTTTGGCATGAACACGCCGCCGTACGGCTCCAGTGAAGCTGCTTGATAACAAGTAATTAGGGAGCCCTGCTGCCACAAATAAACTGGTTAACAGAATTTCCACTGGGCACGATGTAGCAGCTAAAGTGAAATGAAGAAAAAAAAAAACAGAAAGAAGAACTGCTTAAAGGACTCTGCAGAAGAAGAAAAAAAATTATTTAACTTCTGGGCCAAAAGTAACAGCAAAGAAAGAACATTTTAAACGAGTTCAGCTGGAGGCTGTTTTATTCTTAGATATTCAGACCAGGACATCTTATTATTCTAGCTTTATTAAAGCATTTTAATGTAAGACAGATCACTCAGATCCCATTAAAGTAAATGTTGCTGGAGTTTAAAAAGTACCATCAGCAAAAGAGTGAAAACTAAAAGCACCCAAAGATTAGAACAAGGAGCCCTGAGGCTTTTATTCTTGTTTACAACGTTTATATTTTTATTACACTTACAGAGATCTGGAAGAACATAACACGTAACCAAGCAGACATCACTGATATGACGCCGAGTCAGAAACAGCAAGAAAAAGAGAAGATTGGATGGAGGCGGGTTGCAAAGCGGCTATTTGGTGCGCAGCACCTGTGTGAAGGCTAAAGTGGCATATACAGTGCAACCTATCTGAGATTTGGTAGCTGTGAGCTGACTTCATGACCTGCCTGAACCAACACTATGTCACCATCCCTACATGTCAGACTCAAGGGGACGCTGCATAAAACAGCAAAGCTGCTCACATTTTTCTTTTTCCACTGCAGAGATGATCCACTTTAGGTCTTGCCATTCTCAAGGCTTTCAGCATCTCTGATAATCCTAACAATAATCCTGGAGATACAGCACAGTCCAAACTGAGGACAAACTGAGTTACGCTACAAGTTCCCCTTCTCTGCACCTGCTAAGAGCTAAACTTGGCATCAACCAGGAGTCTTCATAAACAGAAATAACTGCGGTCAGTCATCGCAAATAAAACATTTTGGCCAGTAGCACAAATTCTGTGTTTTGTAAATCCTTGAATATCGCTAATCCACGAATCTGGTTTTCCTGCAGTTCTCTGTGGCAGGCTGGATATCAGCTTCTGGGTCAAATCATGGTTGACGGTGATTCATTCCTGCCTTATCAGAGCTCAAAGAGCAGCTTCTCTAAAGATCCAGGAGCAATCTGGTAACAATCTGTGCATTTCCAGCTTGTCATGTGGCATTTTACACCATGCTACAAGTAAAAAGTCATAATTAAGTTGCTAAGAGATCGTCTTTTAGAGCCGCTGAAATTTCATAAATTCATCCCACAAATACTTTACTCCAATGACAGTGATGCCAGCTTCTGCTACCCAACGTTCAGTCTCCAAACCTATCACAGTGGGAGCCGGGGGACTAAGACGCTGCACGGGTTTATTGGCAAAGAGTTAACAGAAATTCAGATTCAGTCACACTAACGCAAAGAAATCGCCCACTGTCACTCTGAAATCTTCAAATGCTCTGGAGTTAAAGTCGGTGTCTGTGCACAGAAACTAAAAACATCGTATAACAAAAGTTGTTATCGGACCAAAACCACACACACACACACACGCACACACACACACACACGCACACACACACGCACAGAGCAGCTGAGTTGTTAGAAAACTGCCAGCATCTCCTTCAGACGTGAGAGCATGCAGAGTCCTTTTCTACTGTCACAGGGTTTCTCTCTGTAGGGATGTGCGTTAGGATTCGGTTCCATTTATCCTTCAAATCCTTTCTTTCTTTTACTGTCTCACTTTATTATTTTTTTCACGCTCGCCATCACACGCCGTCGTCTTCTCCATTTCTCCTTATCTATTACGTTATTTCACTTTTTTTCCCCTCTCCGGTCAGCGCTGAAAAGTGTGATGACGGGCGCTTGCGACGCACTCACTGACCTCGAGGCCCCGCTCTCCCTCCCCACGAGCGCCCTACTGTACTTTGAAAGAAGCAGCAGAGCGATCCTTGTCTAAACAGTGGAAAGAATAAAAGGCAGTTAATGCAACCTCATTACGTAAATGCTCTCTGCTCTTATGAGGCCTGACCACAGCTGAAAATGACACCAGCAGACTTTGGTCAATAGCGTGCCACGGGCTGCATTCACAGAGAGGACGCAGAGCGGTCCGCTAGAGGGCAACTGTAGGGTGAAACAATGAGAAGGGAATGGCTCTGTCGCTGGAAAACAAACCTTTAAGCAGTGAATTAATCACGCACACAAAAGGAAAAAAAAGGTGTGGCCCAAAAACTCACCGATGACACAAAAGGGCTTCCTGGCGAAGCGCAGCCGACCCTGCCATCCTCTGTAGCGACAGCAGCATCCCGCTGACCAGATACGGATGATGAATTCCAACCCGAACACCACAATCATCACAAACTCCTGGTGGAAGGACAGAAACAACAGTTGTTTTGGAAGCGTGTTGATGAGGGTAACGGTAAGCGTTAATCTGGTTTTACGGGGATTACATCAAACACGGTTAAGCCAGTGGATATATTAGACAGGAAGTAAACAGTTATGCATCAAATACACTGGCAGGAGCAGACGTAAGGACCAGAACAAATGTGCCTGACAGTCCGGGTCAGGGTCGGACTGAGGACAGACACACATACAGGTTGTTGGTGGGACGCGGCTGATCCACAGCTCTGACCTGAGGCCTTCTGGACATAAACGTTCTGTTTCATCATCAGCACTGAATGCTGTTTATAACAGGAAAGGCATTTTAACATCAAGTTCTGGGAACTGAGCAACTGGGCACCACAGAGACTTAGAAGTGTAAAAATGCCACAAAGTGCGGTTCCTCTAATGCCCACTTGAGGCTGTCTGCTGCAGTGAGTCAATCACCATAGACGGAAGTCTATGGTTCCATGTTAGTTTAACTTTACAGCAGAAGTAAACATGTTTACAGCCTGGTATACAAAAACATTTGTGATCTCTAAAGCTGATTTCTCCCTTTATAACAACTGGATCTATTTTTTTCTCTTCATCTATTTTAATTCAAATTTGCGCCATGCTGGGCTTTGCCTTTGCTAAATGAACCAGTGAACCGGACCTCTGGACTGTGCTGCTAGTGCTTTTGGAGCTTTTTAATGCACTTACTTGACACATCAAATGGCCTGTTGTGCACTTAATTGTATGACTCAGCTGTCCATGAAGTCTGCTTCAGTTTAATTCAATTCTAATATTATTTTATTACTGAGCACTAATGCTAGACACAATGCTAGACCCTTTGGATGTGTGTCAGGAAGAGCTGCCAAACCAAACACACAGAGCGACCCACTGTGGTGACTTAACTTAGCACTGATCAGCAGATACATGCTCCCGTACGACCTGTAGACTGTACAGCGTATAGATGTAGCTGCTAACCAAACCAGCTTGTGTTACTTTATAAGTTAAACCTCAAGCTGCATTCTGTTTAATGGCCACTAGGGGGCAAAGACTTCTGGTCTAGAAAGGAAACAGGAAAACAGTCATTCACACTGACCTCTGTAAATGCTTTGAGCTCAGTCACTCATTTCACTCATTATCTGTTTTCTTCCAGTTATCGGGGGCTGGGTGACAGCGGCGGCAACTTAAGGCCCGATGTCCCTCTCACCAGCCGCCTCCTGAGGCATCTGGGGGGAACACCGAGGTGTTCCCAGGCCAGTCGACAGATGCCATCTTTCTATGTATTAAACTTTTAAAATTTTGGCTATTTAATCATTGGCCAGTGACTTCATGAGTCATAAGTTGTTGTTGTTTTAGTTGTTTTTAATGACTTGTTGTATTTATCTCTCCTCTAAATTTACTGCATCATTTTTATGCATTTTATTCACGTCAGTGGCATTTTACATTGTTAAGCATTTTGTGCAGAATGGACTGTTGGAAATGTGCTACATAAATAAAGTTGACCAATGAGCATGCTCCAGCTGCAGGGGCGATCGGTTCGACAGATCCACCTCTCGCTCATCACATCTGGTTTTAAAACTCGAGACTTTATAACGAGACCTCGCTAACCCCTGGATGATGTCATGATCTACAGTCTATGTTTCAGATGCAAAGACCAGCAGCACATTAGGTTGGGCTGGTCTTATTATTTTGGCTCATCAGTGTAAATTTACATTAGCCATTATTTACTGGATTGATCACATGCCATTATACGTCAGTAATGCAGTGTTTGTGTCATTTCAATGGATGCCGGGTTGACAAAGTATTGTGTGTCATAATGACTGAGACGGGTCATCTGTTAATGCACACGCACGGCTTTAGCTTCCATTAGATGGAAACGCTGATGCAATTAGCGTGGCGCAATTTGTGAAATGGCAGCTCCAGCTGCAGGGGCAATCATGTGCAGTAAATGCTGCCCGTGCAAAAAAAAGTGACCTCTCCCTTCTGCAAAAGCTTTTTTAAAAAAAAATTTTAAGTGAAAAAGGAAAACACGTCGAGTCACATGAAGCGTCTGTTAAAAAGGCATCTTTGCTCCGTGCCCACCGGTGACGTCTTCTCTCGTTTCTCGCTTTCTTCTCAAAACATCTTTGAACTGCATTTGTTGGTACTTAAAGAAAGTGGAGTTCTCAGTTTGAGGGCAGGCGCATAATCTGCCATCTATTCTGTTATCACGAGGTCGACCCTGAGAGTTTGGCTTATTCATAATGGTGAATTTTCCTTTCACGGATTCGTACTCTGGTTTCAGTTTAAAGCCTCTTTAAATAAGAAATTCAAAGGAAAGGCAACATTTTTAACCGCTCATCATATTCCTTATTTATCTCTCACTCCTCCACACAGTTTGTCAGCGATCACAATTAGCACAAATTACTGGGTATTTTCTGTAGACTGCCTCATTTTTTTTTCACTAAACATCTTGGTTATGTTACAGGATCACTGATATTTTCTAATTAATATATAATGAAAAATCCGAGAAGCTAACTGCATGAGTAAAATGGAAAATACTGGATTACATTCCATGTTCGGCTCCAGTCACACACACGTAGAGAGGCGACCACCGGTCAGTAGGAAAGACTACGTTTGCCTGATCGGGACTACGGCACTGACATGATAAAACCTTCCCCACGATCGCTTTGGTTGCTAGCTGGTTGCCGTGGTCACCGATAGTTTGCATGTCTGCAAACCAGGAACAGAGAACGTTCATCTACAGAGAAAAAAAAAAATGCAGGCAGCGCTTTTCACAACATGCACATTTTTCCTCTGAAGGCAAACGTTCAGTTTGTGTCTCATTTTTTTAAGTTTCACTGTAGCTCGGAGTTTAAATGGTGAGCATTTGGAGCATTTTCCATGAAAACTATGGGCAAAGTACGGACGACCGAAGGAAGCTGAAGTTTTTGGTGCAGCACCCTGTTTGTGACTGATTTCGCGCAGCCGCAGCCAAAATGACTCCGGGTGGTTTCAGGCCTGTGTCACTGAGGCCTTACACATCTGTGTCAGACCGACAGGAAGTGGTCAAACATACCTTTTGTAAACGTACACTTACACTGCATCATCTTGAAACTGTGCTAAATGAGGTTACATTAAAACAATTATTATTATGCTCGGTTACTCTGACTGAAATTTTGGGGTCAGCGGGGATGATAAAACACGATGTGTGTAAACACCCGCTGACGTTCTTAACAGAAGCACGCGAATGAATGAGTCTGTCACGGATTTGTTCTCTCCTTAGTATTTATGTTGCTCTTACAAAAACCCTCCCATGTCAGAGACACCAAAGAGCTCGAGGAACACAGTTTGTTGGATGGGAGTCTCACATCCAGAGCAGCAGGTCTGAAACACTCCAGTCAAGCAGGTGGAAGTAACACACCTGGATGAGGAATCTGAGAAGCAGAGGACCGAGGTTTAAGGATTTAATTAAAACTTGGGAAGTCACAGGAGGTTGAGACTGGTGGTCCACCAGCAGGAAATTTAAAATGTCATTTCCTGCTGGTGAATTGTTACGCATCATACTATGATGTGCTCCCTGGAAAACTTTGTATGTATCTGAATATTTCTGGTGTGGAGCTAAAGTAGTGGTGGAAGGTCAAGGCTGCTGGACGGAGCCTGATGGAGAGACAAACACCATCATTCAACAGCAAGAAGATAAAGAGCCAAAGTGCAGCCAGCTGCCTGAAACAAACAGAATTAGTGAAAAAGGAAACTCCCACTGAGAGCAAGCTTGACTCAAGGCCAGCATAATGACTACAGTCGTACAGGCACCGACGAGCTCAGTCTGTGACCCACTGCCCTCGAGCCCAAAAACACACACTGGCTCGACAAACTCCCACACACCCTCAAATATCCTCGATACGAGACAGAGCTGCTAACGATAATCAGCTGGAGCGTAAATATTGTTTCCTAGTTTTCCTGCAGACACAGGACAACACTCACAAACCACACACACACACACACACACACACACACACACACACACACACACAAGCACACACACACACGTACGCAGATGATAACAAATGTCAAAATATGAAATATCAAAATTCATCATGTCCATATAAAATTACACACAAACAAGAAGCAGTTCTAATGAGATTAATGAATGAAACTCAGAGAGAGAAAATACAGAAATCTGCAAAATTTATAAATTCTTTGGGAGCATCTTCCAAACTTTAACTTTTTTACAGGAGAAAAGCTGATTGTGCAAAAGCGGCGCCTCACTTGAGCACGCCGTGCGGTCTGCAGCTCTGAGCAAGGAAGGATAAACCTCCTCTAAGGTGGTGGAGCAGTCTTACGGATGGTCCTACTGAAGATACTAAAGATATGCTTGGGTATGTCTTAGATGGCAGTGAATTCCTAATATCAAATAAGAGCTGATTCCTCGGGGTTACTGCCAGAGGAACATTTCTCCAGGTCCTTACCAGAATGAGCAGGCAGTAGGAGGAGAACTCCTGATGAGCCGGGATGGTGGAGAACACGGAGAGGACCAGGCAGCTGAAGACCAAGACGAACCTGAACAAAAACACACAAAGCTGGAGTCAAACAGGATGACATCAATGGGCTGACCTCATCCACCACACTGACCAAACCCTCATTTCCACTGGTCCCAAACAGGCTGTGCACTGAAGTGGAATTGTTCCTCTGTGAAAAAACTCTTGAACCCGTTCTGGCAGTAAAGGAAGAACAGTACACCAACGATGCACATAATCGCACAATTATTTCCTGCCTGCAGTGAACCGTGAGCCCGACCATTATTCAGTTTCCTCAGATATCAAGTTAATCATGCTTGTTTGTGCAACATGGTTTGCAAGAAACAAGCAGTGAAACTGCGGCTCTTGGAAGACAAGCAACATCCGACCACTTCCACACTCCTGACTGTCGCTCCCTCCGCCAGGAAACCGTAGCCTTCCATCTTCATTGTTGTTGTTTTTTTTGTTGTTTTTCCATCACACAAACCTTCCAAGATGAGAAATATGAGTGCAGCCTTTAGAGCTACAGTGGCTCTTGATGTTAAATGGTGAGAGCACATCTGTGTTTTATCATCTCAGACTGCTGCAGAGGACCGTCTGACACGCAGTGTGTGTGTGTGTTTTCTCTTAACTATTGTCCACGACAGCAACACAGCCCGCTTCATGTTACACAGTCATAACGAGGTCTCGTTTTTAGGCCTCTGACGTTCACTTCAACTCGTAAACACATCTTTAATTACAGAATTTCAGGTCATTATTTTCACCACGGTTAAAATCCAAGCAAAACCCTTTACCATCTGTATATACTACAGGGAGGGCCGATTTCAGATAGATAGAAGTGACATTTAAGCAATAAAGATGGATTACAATGGCAAGACCTGTTAAAAGCCCAAGCAGCTGAGAGATGAAGGTTGTTGTTGAATAGTCACCTTTGCTAAGAAAGGTTCGTGACTGGTTATTCCAAGAAGAGGATACAGTGGAGCATCCTTCATAAAGGGAAACGAGACACATGATCCAATAGTTCAGGAAAAAAATATATCAGCTTGAGTACCAAATAAAACCCACTGTAATTATGATTATTTCTTCTTTTTTTTTTACCCTTTAAAGCCCAAACCTGTTAATATGTGAGTGCTTGAATTTTAAACAATGATCAAAGTGAAGCAGTGGCTGTAGTGTAACTGCCATCAATAATCCATTCATTTTAACAGCTGTTTATCCAGCTCAGAGTTGTGGGGATGCTGGAGTGTGAGGGTCACTGAGGGAGTCAGGTCTCCAGTCTGTCACAGAGCCATTCGTCCTCACCTGCAGCCAAATTACAATCACCAATCAAACGCCAACTTCAAAGAGAAAGGCTTCCTCTCATGAATTCTCCTTCACATCTTTCCTTCATGTCTTGATGTTCTATCTCAAAGACGAGGAGAACACACATGAGAGAACCTTTTCAAGTATTCAGCCTCAACCAGTAACTCTGCGGGGTGCCCCGGGTCTGCCTGCTTGCATTCGAATGCACCCAAAACTCATACGTAGTGACTACGAGGGATCCTGGTTAGATGCTTTTTCAGTCAGGGTGGGACTGATGTTTGATCCAGATATCATATCAGTGCATCTCTACATCCTCGGCATAGAAAAGAGGCACTTTGTTGTTATTTTAACAGAACAGTCACCACCGGTTAAGCTGATAAAGACTCCTAGCTGGCAGCAGACTGACGTTTTAAACAACTTTGCAAACATTTGAGAAACTGCTGAAATTTGAAAAAGGTTTTTCACATTACAGCCCATTTCTTCTAGGAAAAATATCATTTCTGGCGATCTGACCTTGGCCCTACCCACAATGCAGTTTGTCCCTCTGCACAGCTGTACCGAAGCGGAGACTGGGGACTCCTTCCTATGGGCCCCTCGTGCCAAACTGACCCCAGATTATCACAGAGTTGAAGGGAAGTCTTTCAAGCTTGACAGTCGGGCCCATCAGGACTACTTCCAGTGTTTGAATGCCGCCTGTGTGAAAATAGTGGGTGTGCAGAGCAGGTCACACTCCCATACCCCACAGAACAGGACAGGACTGTGCTGTTCTGACCCCACTTGGGCCCTCGCCGACATGCAGAGGGCCAAAATGAAGGTCAGGGTTTTCCACAGCCGCGGGGATGGTTATGTCATCATTTCTCGACCCACGACTTCTCCTCCTGCTCTGACACTGGCCTCGCAGAGCTGCTGGAGGTTCCGAATGAAACAAAAAGCATGAAGTATCAAAAGTTTGAGGTTTGCACTGTTGACATTTGCAAAGATTTGAATAATGTGCTTTTGATTGGAGGAAAACATCTAGTGACAAGCATTGTGGTGCTGTCAGCTGAAACGAGAGCTCCTTGTCAGTGGCACACCTACGCCTCTCGCACTTACAAGGTTGTCAGACCGAAAATTATAGAGTGACAATCAACTCCCTTCATCCATAGACTAACTTGTGTTTGAATATATTTACTTTCAAAAAAAGGAAGGGGGGGGGGGGGGGGTGTTTGGGGAAAAA
>VUQR01025252.1:0-13377 GCA_015108515.1 Hemichromis elongatus | reverse complement strand
GATGGGGGGGGGGGGGGGGGGGGGGTGTTGTAGTGAAAAGCCCTGTGACAGCATCATTAAGTTCTCAATGAGGTTCACTAATTAATCTCACAAAGTGAGGCTCTCGGACGGCCTTGGCCCCCCGTGTGTCATGATGCCCTGCACTCAGAGCTGAAGGATTCATCTGGAGTATCTCGTTCAGTGCTTCCAGCAGAGTGATCGCTCTTAACCTTCCAAACAACACTGACTGAAAATTAAACTGGCAAACACAAAGATGGAGACGTACGTCCTTCCACCCACTCAGCCTCCACCTCCCCTGCACTCGCACAGAGGCCCAGCGTCGCGGAACAAGTGGTAAGTGCTGCTCTGATTAGCATAATTTAATTGATTTGTCTGCAAAATGAGCTCCAAAACTAATAATATCCACAAACTGCAATGATATATTACATCGTCATCGTCGCTCTGAATTTAAATGGCAGACATATCTCCACAGTCCCCTTTTTATCTGTCATCTTGGATGATAGGAGGGTAGGGAGAGCGAGTGCGGGGCAGTAAATGGCCCCGGGTGGAATTAAAGCCATGCCTTTGCAGTGAGGACACAGCTTTCAGTGTGAAGCACGCTCACCAGGTGAAGTTCAGGGCGCTCCTGGATGTTTTTTGCTGGAAAGTCAATGCAAAATGCAACCAAAGCGAGACACAAAATAATCACAAAAACATGCAAAAATTACCAGTAAGAGGCTGAAAACAACCACAGAGATGTGCACAGTTTATCACAGTGACAAAAACAAATGCTAAGTGATTACAAATGAGCAAAAACAGCCATAAAAACACAGAGGGGCCATTATAAGATACATAAGAATTCATTTAAACTTTAAATTAAGTAAAGCTGCTAAGAATGTCCAACGATGAAAATAAGAAAGCTGAAAATGAGCAGAGAAGGTCTACTTTATTACACCTGCCTGAATACGCTCAGTCCTCTCTGATAATAAAGAGAATTTTTCATCTCAATGTTTGGTTCAATGTAAAAAAAATTAAATAAAAATAAAACTGGAAGAGTAAATCTGAGATGAGGACGTCTGTGTCATGTTGATAGAAGGTCTCTGCACAATAAAAATCTGGCTGTGTGTTCTTTCTTCGTTGTCTGTTTGTTAGAAGCCGGTTTTGGCGGCAGGAGAGACATAAACCGGTTTTTCTAAAAGTGAATCGGCTGCTCGAATGTTTTTGGCCTGTGTGCGTTCGTCACTCTGCACGAAAGGTGCTGTCAACTAAAGTCTGACTGATCGATTGCCCATTTACCCTGGCTTTTACACTGTAGGGTCAAGTGAGCACGCTCAGTACGCGCATCACCATGTACACAGAGGGTATGTGAAACAAGCAGCAAGGCGACGTAGTCACATCTGCACGTGGGGCAATTAGATAAACTGTGCAAGACCAAAAAAATGAACATATTTCCCAATTATGTGTCATAAATCTCCACAAACAAGCTCTAGTCTCACCTAGAAGCACCTTTCTGATTCGTTCTGTCATGTGTTAATTGGATGACAACACACTAATAGATGATTAATAATGCTGTAAAGATCGCACGTGATTGGGTTTATGTCAGATGATGTCATAGGACGTTTTGAGACACATGACATGACACATGACACAGATATATTATCTGATGCTGTCCATGGTCCTGAAACCAAATCCTGCTCCTGTCCTTAGATTTTAGTTTCAGAGCAGATGTCACACGATTGAACTTGATTCGTCTTCGGCGATCCCACCTGCCCATCTGCCTTTTCATTGTGGATTTTATCTGAGCTGGTGCACAATCAAAGATCCTTCAACAATTACTCTGCTTTAAAGGACGCATCACCACTCTACACATCATGCTGGTTAGTATGACGCTATAGTGGAAGCTTTGTAAATGTTTAGAAAACAGAACAATCCCCCAAAGATCCAACTTACATTCTGTGATTTTTTAATGAATCTGAAACTATCAACCGTCTCAGGCTGCATTCTCATTTTTTAGGAAAAAAAAACATCAGGACGTCTCAGTGCTGCAACTTTATGGAACAATCGAATCAAAATTCAACACAGTTTGATTATTTTGTTTAATAAAGATTTCAAAAAGTGAAAAAAGCAGGATTTCCCACATCAGCTGCTTCTTCGCGTATCTAAAATCCAGTTACACTCGATCTCTACTGACTGTGTTTCTCGAGTTCATGATGTGGTGGTGGTGGTGGGGGGGGGCAGCGTCCTCGCATGATAGAAGATAGTGTTCCTAGATGTCAGAGCACGTGTTGCCGACACAATAAAAACTGAAGCCTTTTAACTTACTATGGTGAACTGCAGAGAAGTGGAATTGTGGAAGTGTGTCACCTTAATGTCTGCTGTGTGCTGTCCTCGGGAACTTCATGAGTCGACAAGTAAAAGCAAAACCTAAACCTCCATAAAAGAGTCGTACGAGGTCAGAAAAGTGCTCATATGTGTCGCATTTCAGAGGACTGCGTGTCGTGATGTGTGTATGCGCATTTATGTTAGATTATGGAGCGGGTCTTTAATAATATAGCCGTTTCAGGTTTGGGGTCCTGGGACGCAGCAATGACAATCCCCCGATTCAAAAAGCCGACTGAAGCACAACCATCGCTAACATAATTAACCACAGTCGTCTAACTGTGACCCAGAAATTTGAGCTCATGACCTTTGACCTTCCCTGTGAGGTTGACATTCCTTCACGCAGTCAGTCAGTCATGCATGTCACATCTCAAAGCATTCTTGGCATTGGTCCTGACAGTGTTGGTTTGTTCCAACAGCGACAGGCCTGCTCTGTGCACTCAGCACATTTCAGAGGCTCACCAGAGGAGGAGGAGGAAAATCTTATCACTTGTTCAGAGATGACCATTTATGGGTTTTTTTTCTTATTTTCTGTCTCATGCTGTCAACCGTGATGAGATTGAGTACATTAAACCATGTGCCTGTTACTGGTACTACCATATGTAGATTTGTGTCTTTCAGAATATGTACATTTGATTTGATTCGACTCGATTGTTCTGTCAGTGCGCTCACTTTAAGGACAGATCCTACCACAAACACCACGTGCAATTCGGTGACAATCTGTGCAATTACTCGAATGATGGAGCACCATGTCACAAAGCAAAATTGATAACAAAGTGGCATCAAATTAACATTTCTGATCCATGGCCAAGAAACTCTCCACTCTTAATCAGAGTGACAATTTATGGTCAGTCCTTAAAGCAGCAGTTGCACATTTATCAGCTTGGAGCTCTGATAAGGCACGACTAGGTCATGCTACACTCTTCCTGCTCGGTCACACATGCATGTAACATATCTGCAGAGCTGCACGCATGCAACATAAGCTATAAGCTGCTACGTGTTAAAAGCCACATTGCTTACAGTGAGCTGCAGACATTAGTGTGACTGAAGCTCAGCTCACGACAGAACACATTTCCATAATTCACCTGGGCTCTCTGAAAGCCTGAGCCAGGGATGCTCTCTGTGTTTTGTCAAGCAGTGGCGAAGAAGGGTGGGGAGTGCGTCTCATTCCCCATAATGCTGATGTTACCCATCTCAGGCTGCAAGAAGCACCGAGTTAGAGCAGAACGAGCCGAATGTGTTTGGGAGATTAGATGAGTGCAAATGAACTTGCAAAGTCGGCTCAATGAGGAAGCGAGCGTGAGGATTTTCGTGACGTCTGACTATTGATGCAGTGAGGCGTCTGGGAGGAGCCCTGTGACTGAGGGCTGTTTGCTGTGAGCAGTCTTTAGAAAACTGATAACGCACACGACACACACACTGAAAACGATGCACGCCGAGCAAAGAACAGAAACTACAGCGCAGGGATTTTCAAACCGTGGTGGCCAAATTAAGAATAACAAACACGCTCACTGTAGCTATAATGTTTCATATTTTCAGTGACGTCCTACATTGCGGCGAGGGCAGCGGTGGTGTTTATGTTTGAGTTAAAGGAGAGGAAGTGCTATCCACCACAGTGGCAGGCTTCAGAGACAACAGACGACAGGAAAGTTGCTTTTTGGCAAAACTTTTAGTTTACAATATTTCTGAAGCCAGAAAACTTGCTTTTTACGTCATTTCGTTTAAGTCTGGCTTTTGCGTCTCCACACACGCCGAAACAATGAACCTCCGCCGAGTCATTAGGCACAAGAAGATTATTTCCATTACGTCCTTGAAAATTGAACAGCCAAGAGACGTTCTCCGATGTCACATGGCTGCAGGGAGCGTTTGGTTGTGACAGCTTTAATTTGCTCCTCTGCTGAGGCGTCGCCTGCGTTGTGCGTTTGAAAGGAGAGGACTACTTAAACAGTTTATAGATTATTTCAAAATGAGGTTTCAAGCAGCCACCAGCACTGACCGCATTAAGTTGTGTGAAAGAGTATCTCCAGAAAACATGTTTAATATCGATTCTCATTATAAAACTGAAAAATAATATTTCAGAAATGGGAAAAGCGGATTCCAGCTCCAGGTTTGAATGTGTAGGCAAAATGAGACAGGACGTCTCTGAAGGGTGTAACGATATCCAAGTCATCCCAAACCATTTGGTGAAGGAGTTTCTGTTCATGCACTCACAGACTGGTCAACAGGAAGTCTGTGCTGCGATGTGTTCGGTGTGCTTGTGCATCACCGCTAGTACCATTTACTGTGAACTGGAAGCAGAGCACTGAAGCCTTCCATAACAGTTACAGCCTCTCACACAGCAAGATCGATGCTGCCCAGATATGGCATCCTCTACGAGGTGGACACACTGGATACTTTGTGCCAACAGAACCTGAGGGTCTTGGCAGAGAACAAGACGCCAGCCCCCCAGTGAGTGGACACGGCCTGATGTCACTGCCTCGTAAAGGACTCAGGGAAGCCAAAGGCTAGGGGAAAACATTCAGGTACAACAACCAGACAGATAAAACTCATGAACAGGATGGAATCATCTATGGGAAGAGAGAAAACGCCAGTCCAGCAGCCTGGAGTTTTGGCGTGGCGTTGGCTAGAAACACTCACTAATCTAAGACCCAACACTGTTTATGATCTATTGGATGGCCCGAGCCAGGAATAAGACCAACAGGGCAGTGCGACATGTAGACTAGCTAAATTTGAAGACCAAAACCTCACAGATCAAAGATCCTGAACTTTCCAACAAACCTTAAGAAGGTGATATTTCGATTTATCTGTCATTACGACCGTTACACGTAGCCAGGAATCACGGGTGAGGGTGGCCATGAGAAACTCTGGTCAATCACTAGTTGCATTTCACAGTCAGACTCCACACCCCCACTCACATCCAGCTTAAAGCACTAAGGCGGTGATGGTCAAAGGGCTTCACTAACAAATGTCCATCTTTTAACCTCTTTATGCTACACGCTTATAAAGTAATGATTTCGTCTATGCTACATGCCAACAGATATGAAGCCAAGCTCTTAAAACCTCTTAAGACAGTCACACTTTTATATTTGCCAAGTAGAAACCGTTGCTTTTGGGAAACACTGTGTACAGCTCCTGGCGAATTGAGCTGGTAACAGATACAGTTATGCAATATTATGAAGACACCAATAAAAAGGACTAATAGATTTTATTAGATTGGCAAAACGGTCGTAGATTACGGCGCACCGTGAACTATGGACCCTGGGCTCCTCGCTCCCTGGGTTTTATCACTCGTAGAACTTTAATCTGAGCTAAAGCCACACAGAAACATTCAAACTGGACCAGCAGTGATTGTGAAATGTCATGCTTGTATGTTTAATGCAGACAGCGTTGTTGAGGCTCAGACTGCCGTACCGATTCTTTATCCTCGTAGTTTCTCCCCCATTAAAAAAACAAAAACATGATAACTTTCAATGTTAGGTTTGAATGCCGGATTAATTTTTCTTCAGCACTTTTAGTTTTTATTAAAACTTTATTCAAGGGAGCAGAAGGAAATAAATCAGCTTATTGCAGCTGAATAAATAGACTTACAAACAGAAAGAGAATTTGAAAGAAAGTACGATATGTCTATCTGGATATGCCTATACTTTATTATGAAAATTCCTTAAATACATTTACTAATGTTTCTGAGTATCAAACTAACATTCAGTCATAATGATCATGTGATCATGTGACTCCAAAACTTAACTCCAAAAATAAGTTTAAGAATTGCAGAGAAGTGTATCCGATCTTTAGGTTTAAACTTACTGTCAAAAATCATCATCTCTTGAGTGAACTTTGAAGGAAACGTGAATAAATCATCTTAAAGTCAAACACAAGTCCAAACTGGAAAGAGGATTTTTTTAAGCATTAAACTGCACCATCTGTTTTTTATTTTGGCAAAGTGGAAAATGATGTGAAAATGACTCAATTTACAGTCAGGTCATGTTGACATGCATTAATCTTGACTCTTTTTTCAGAGAGAGCGCCAATCCATGGGCTACTGCGTGTCGCAGACCTGCAGCACCGGCGCACACATGGCCACATAACACGTGTGATGATGCACCGCTCAAGTCATCGGCTAGATTCTGGACTACAAAAACATGTTGGTTTCTGTTGATAGTTTCCCTTTCATAAAACCTCTGAGTGGAGTAGTTTGGTTACATTTCATCCACTGGGGCAGATAGAGGCGTGGCCATGCTGGTTGAAGGGTGTCTGGACACAGACGGCTGGAGCCCATCGACCTCGTGCTGATGACTGCGTTCGTGCTGTTGGTGCCTTTTAGACTATTTTAATGGAATCGTCTGATGAATATTATGAGTCGCTGACAGTTATGGATGGCCCAGAAAGGTTGTGCTAGTATTCATGATAGTCTGTTACTTAACTAGCCAATACCAGTGTTTGTGCATTAACGTTTGCTAGCACTAGCTGATAACTTGGCACTGAACCCTTTCATCCACATATGTTACGCTGCGGCTCCAAATAACTAACACCGCATCGATCAAGAACGCTAATGTGGCTTCAGAACGAGTCCAAAACTAATAAGTGATGTTACGATGGCTTTATCCATCTTTGACACAATGGAGACAACATGCGAGGCTATGGGGACTGACTCACTTTAGGAGCCAGACTCAAGTGGTCATTAGAGGAACTGCAGTTTTTGGCACTTAAGGATGGCTTTGCTTTTCTGCACTGGTTACATTGTAGCTAAACTGCTATGTTTTAAGCAGTACAAGAAATTAGTCTGCATTTCTATTCTTATCATCAACAAACTTACTAATCCACTCTTTAAACTAAAACCGGAGATTTTAGTAAGGCGCGGTGGAACAGTAGCAGGGCACCTATCCCATTAAAATAGGTCTAGCTAGTGCATTTGGACTACAAACAATATTGATACTAGTTTTCCTTCTGTTATGGTTCAGTTTGCAGTATCATTAAAGTCTGTGAACCAAGAACTTTGATGACCAACCCACAGGTCCCACAGCAAAGCTTGGATATATAAACTATTCTATAAAGATTATAGAAAAAATACATATAGCTTCACCTGCTGACGAATGGAAGATGTAGAAAGCGCACACAGTCTCCCTACAAATTTTATCGCTCAGCTTAGTGGTTTCATCCAATTTGGCTGCAGTTTATTTGGCCATTTTTGCAGCTCTTGTTAAAAGCCCGACTCTTTCCATCCGTAGCTGGTGTTACATATCATTTCTAATTGTGCCCCAAAAAGGTAATTAGTGTAAAAACGCATGCCTCACCCCCTTATACAGCAGCTATCACAGCTCGAGACCAAAAAAAGAAACAAGAGAGAAGCACGTGGAGCCTGAGTAGGGGTGTGCACATAATCCTGTGTGCTGTGAAACGATGCTCTATTACAAAAGCAAAATGCGAAGGCGCTGTGAGGAGATAAACCCACCGAGACCACCCACAGAGTGCAGCTTTTCACAGACGTCCCTTATTTGCGCACATCCAAGAGACCACAACAAGATTCAGCAAAAAACTGAAACGTTAAGGGCCTTTAAAATGTTTGAAGAGAAAGAGAAACAACTGCATAAAACCACAAGTGTGCCCAGTCGTAAAGCAGCCTGACTGTAGTTTATTGTGTCTGTTCTTTTGTATTGAGGCATGTAAAGAGCCTCCACAAATTAAAAGTCCATCAGCAGAGCTGCAGGAGGACTTGTAATGGAAAGCAAAGGGGAGGAACTGAACACATCAGACTTCATAAATGAGCCAGCCCCTGATTGTAAAACTTCCCGCTGTTTATGAAGCTCCGCTGTGTTGTAAAGTGTTCGTCTCACATTTACCGTAATAACGATATGTTGGTAAGAGTGCACCTGGGGCTGAAAGACTTAATTTGACATCAATATACTACTTGTGTGATTTTTAAAAATGAGAACAGCTGTTGTTATAAATAAATAAATAAAAGTGTTAAAAAAACAGGATGAACTCTTATCAACCTTTTCTCGGTAAAGCTTGATAGACACGAGACGAGTCCTTTGGCGCCAGAAGCTTTCTGGTTTCCGTTTTCATAGCCAAGCACTACTGACTAATGACAATGGTGCAGGCGTTTAGTTAGGGACTGCGTTTGAAGCTTTAAAACATTTTTATTAACTTTGCATAATTACAGAAAGAGACGGCAGCAATGCTGCAACTAAAGGCCATCAAATCTCAATGAAATTCAACAACAAATGAAGCAACTGCTAATGGCATGATGTGGGCGCATCCCGAGTCTAATTTATCTCAGCACTGAGGTGAACAGCTGAAGCAACTACCAACAGGAGCAAAGGCATCATCTTTCAGAAGATGGCTAATGCTAACATTAAGCCCCGAAAGCTAAAAAAGCTCAGAAACTAAGATCATTTGTTGGATGTCCAACAATTCATCTCAACTTTATTTATATAGCACCAACAAAAAGAGTCGCTTCAAGGTGCTTTAGATTGTAGGGTAAAGACTCAACAATAACACAGAGAAAACCCCAACAATTAGATAACCCCATAACAAAGCACTTGGCGACAGTGAGAAGGAAAAACTGCCTTTTAACAGGAAGAAACGTCGGGGAGAACCAGGCTCAGGGAGGGACGGGCATATGCCACGACCCAATGGGCGTGAGGGGAGGGAGACAGGACCAAGACACGCCGTGGTAAACACAAGGTGATCGATAGATGTTGTCCTACACAACCAGAGGCTAAAATCTTGACTGGCGACCAACATCAGCAAAAAACAAACAAAGAAAATTATTTTACACGTCAGCAGACGATGGCCCACCTTCATCTTCTGTAACAAGGGTCTCTCTCTAATGTGGCTGCAGTGACTTCCTGACAGAAAACTAGATGAATATGAACATAGAAATGATACAAATTTGTTTTGGGGCTCCATACAGTTTATTTTTTTTTATCAACAATCACCCTTTGATCATACAGGTAGCAGACCGCTGCTCTGGACCAACACCTTTTAGTCATTTTGGATGGCGCTCCACTAGCGAGTTGTTATAGAAGGTGAAACAGCGCTCCACTGTAAAGGAGCGGGGTACACTCGGTTTACGACGCACAAACCCCGATTTTTTTTTTTTCATAACCATAAGCTAGCCATTAGACGTCAAAACTGCAGAAACATTTATGTAAATAGTTATTCTGTTGAGAGCGAGTGGTATATCCGTGGTCACATGACCGTGTACCAGTCTGTCCTCAGGCCTAAAATATAACCTTCATTCATCACCGTGAATCACAAAGACAACGTCTGCTGCCAATCGAGACTGATGTGACAAATGAAAATGAAAAACTGACGCAACGATTCATCCTCACGGCTGAGTTTTTCCTTCCCATTATCTCCGTGTTAGAAGAGGATATTAGTGTCATTTGCAAACCTATTGATCGCATTCCACCGCTGAAAATACCTCGATCCACTTTTCGGCCTCTCTCTCCATCGATCAACCGCATTTCTCTAATTTCTCCAGCCGGTGACCATCAATACTTGAACTGTAGGGCTCCGACCCACTTCTACCTCCCATCTCCTTCCAGGCAAACAAGTATTAATGATGCCAGGTGAGAAGATAATGAGGCACCCAGACATAGACTCACTGAGGTCAGCGAGTGGCATGGACCCGCAGAACTCTCACCGTCACATCGTAATGAGAGACAGACATGGCGTCCCGGACTAACCCCACTGACGCTGGGACAACTAATACCTGCCTTGAATAAATGTATCACCTGTCCAGATGGTGTCCTGGACAACCACTGGAACGCTCTTTGGTGTGACCAGTCACATGCGCAAAAGGTCAACCTCACAGATAAATAGAGAGACTGTATGTTTGGAGGATAAACCAGCCGAGCGATGAAAAACAAAGCTGGTGGCTTCAATTTAGCAGCAGTAGAACACAACAATCTCAGGGGTCGGCAGAGTTTAGATTAAAGCGATAAGTACCGGGAAGTTTACAGTCATTTTAGAGCCATTTAAGACGTTGTTAGGCACATCTCAAAGCTTCAACAGATCGAGCCACGTTAGCTCCTCAAATGAAGGCTGGCTTTTCTTTGCCTCAAACTTTAGAGCTTTAAATCAAAAACCACTCTCCCTGAAAAATTGGCCGGCTCGGGACGCTCCACATTCATCTAGGAGTAGAAGACAACCAGCAAACTCATTCACTGTGATATCTGCTCAGGCAAACCCTTGCGACCTCAAAATAGCAAGGAACCCATAAATCAGCAGTGGTGCAGTGGGCAGGTCGATGGGCTGACGCCCAGCATCCATCTCCATGCAGTCTAAATTTGGGTGATAACGAAGGGTGAGGCTGATGGCTGAGAACATTAAAATGGGCCGCGCTGCTGTGCCAGAGCTGAATTATTAATCAAACACAGATATACGTGGCAATGTCGGCTTTCTGATCAACAGGCAATTTTCATTTTCAATCTTCTTCATTCTCGGATTTGTTTATTTTCTTCAGCACATTCAGATGTCATTAATTTTGTCTCCGTATAAAGAAAATGCCAGAAAAATAAAAACTTCTGGCAACGCTCTGTCAGCAGTAACTGACAGCTCAAAGGCAGATATTCTTTCTACGTTAACCTTTAAAGCACCAAAAATAAGTGTCTGTGTTTTGGTCTCTTTTAGCTCGTCTTTGCTTACGGCTGGGAACTCGAGGTACTTCTTTGTTGTGACTATAAATGCTTATTTTTCTCTGATATGTCCATTTAATTTATTATTGGATTTCATTGTTCTTGAACGCCACCAAGTAGCACAGAACAAAAATAGTCCACAAATATAGTGGGACATTTAGTTTTTAAAAACCAGCCCTAAACAGCTGCAGATCCTCCAATGTCCACTTGGGGCTGCTGTCAAAAGTCCCCATAGACCCCCATTTACACAAGAGACATTTACAGCCATTAAAGGGTAGTCAAAAGTAGAATGGGAGGCCCCTCTTCTGTGGAACCAGCTCCCAGTTTGGGTTCAGAAGACAGACACCCTCTCTACTGTTAAGATTAGAGTTAAAACTTTCCATTTTGATATTTAATCATTATTTATTCATCTCTGCCTCTTCTGCAGTGTGTCTTTTGTCCCATCTCACTCCCCGAGCCTAGTTCTGCTGGAGGTTTCTTCCTGTTAAGAGGGACCTTTCTACCAGTGGTTGCTCATAGTGGGTCTGATTGGTTGTTCTGATTGTTTTCGATATATTATTATATAGGTTCTTTACAAAATAAAGTGCTCTGAGGCAGCCATTCGTTGATATATAAATAAAATATAATTGAAAATTAATTGAATTTTTAATACAGACAAAAGAGACAGCTCTGCAAACACCTTTTCTGTGCAGACTTTAGTCAGTGTTGGTTTTAGAGCTCATCTAATCTTTCAGGTTTTACAATCCTTTAGTTTTTTTTTTCATTTCTCTTCAGGAGCAATAATTGCAAACCATAAAATGACCCCCGACTCCTTCCATCCATGAAAACGTCCTTCAACAAGAGCCTGAATCATCACTGGATGGACAGCAGTGCTTGAGATAAAAGAACTGTATGAATGCAATTCACCAATGGAAGTACTGTGCTCTTTACTGGCACAAGAAGAAAAAAGAAACCATGATTTATGTCCAACCTCAACCTTGCTAAAATAAAGTGCAGTCACTGAGCACAAACCTACTAAAGTAATATTTAGAAAAAGATGCTGTCCTTGAAAATAGAGGGGGAAAAAAAACATCATTCAGTGCGATGTAAGAAAATGTTTTTCATTTTTTTTGGGATTTTATACTTTATTTCAAGAGCCTTCACCCCCAGGTTCTGTGAGATGAACTTTTTGGAGTTCACTGGTCTGCAGCCGAAACGCTTCCGAAATACACGTTTGTCAAACTTGTATTTGTTTTTAGGTTTTACGATGTGTTGTGAAGTCGGTTTGAAGACCAAGAGTTTTGAACTAAAGCCAAAAATGACTACGAGATCTTCTGAACCATGAACCCTGGCAGCGATGGCCCAATTTGGGGCCAGTTAAAATGTGTCCGGGTGGAGCTGGTTTGGGTTTCCTCGCCTGATCGTTGTCCCTGCTCTAACGATAACCAGTTTCTTTGTTCCGATTAAACCTGAACTCTGACATGATCTGCACTCTCTGCATTTGACAACAGACAACAAAGAACCTTCAGAAACAGAAGCAGCACAACTGAAACAAAAGTCGGAGAGGCTAGGCCAGGACAGGCTCCACCACCAATCGGAGAGGCTAGCTCCCAGGCCAGGCCGGGCTCCACCACCAGCCTGAGAGGCTAGCTGCAAGGAAAGGCCAGGACGGGCTCCACCACCAGCCAGAGCGGCTAGCTCCCAGGCCAGGCCGGGCTCCACCACTAGCCAGAGAGGCTAGCTGCAAGGCCAGGCCGGGCTCCACCACCAGCCTGAGAGGCTAGCTGCAAGGAAAGGCCAGGCCGGGCTCCACCACCAGACAGAGCGGCTTGCTGCCAGGACAAGTCGGGCTCCACCACCAGCCAGAGAGGCTAGCTGCAATGAAAGGCCAGTCGGGCTCCACCACCAGGCAGAGCGGCTTGCTGCCAGGACAAGTCGGGCTCCACCACCAGGCAGAGCGGCTTGTTGCCAGGACAAGTCGGGCTCCACCACCAGCCAGAGCGGCTGGCTAGCTGCCAGGCCAGGCCGGGCTCCACCACCAGCCAGAGAGGCTAGCTGCAAGGCCAGGCCGGGCTCCACCACCAGCCAGAGAGGCTAGCTGACAGGCCAGGCCGAGCTCCATCACCAGCCAGAGAGGCTAGCTGCAATGAAAGGCCAGTCGGGCTCCACCACCAGGCAGAGCGGCTTGCTGCCAGGACAAGTCGGGCTCCACCACCAGCCAGAGAGGCTAGCTGTCAGGCCAAGCCCGGCTTCACCACCAGCAGGAAAGGCTAGCTGCCAGGACGCGCCAGCCACCAGCACCAGTCAGTGAGAATAATAGCCTAACCCTACCAAGCTGGGACGCCAAACAAAGCTCAGGGGCAAGCTGAGCCACGCACCAACAACAGCCAGAGAGGCA